>JAPFFP010044193.1:0-12601 GCA_026153255.1 Solanum medicagineum
CTAGTGCATGGCTTCATTTGAGTTGTTATTTCATATAAAGTATTTGCTGCCTTACATATTCAGTACATTATCTCGTATTGAGTCCCTTGCGATGGACCTGCATTTCATGTTGTAGGTAAAGGTGCTAGTAGATCTCCCCATTAGAGTCCAGGACATCCAGCTGCTATTGCCAAGCTCCAAGTTGTTCCGGAGCTTTGTGCCTGTCTAAAGCTTATATGGTTGTATTGTACAGTTATTCGTGGCGGGGCCTGTCCCAACCCTTAGTTGATACTTTTTATTATCTAGAGGCTTTATATACTATGTAAATTAATGTGTGGTCATGTCTCGTACTTCAGACACTGCAGCCCTCACGGCCTAGTCATATGCATTTTCTTTTGGCTTGTAATACTGTTTACTTGCATAAAGGCATGTTAAATGTAGAAATCTGTTATAAATGTATAGAAAGTGCATAGAAATAGGTTGGTTGTCCCGAGCCTTATCGGCAACAAGTGCCGGTCCGCCCTAACAGGACTTGGGGCATGACAGTTCCATTGTTCTCTTGCCACTCTGAGTTATCACCGCCATGCTATACCCTGGTTTTAAGGATTTTGAACTGTATTGCTTGGTAGGGTGCCCTTTTGGCATTGGTTCAATTATGAAGATACTTGGCCAAATTGTTATTCAAGTTGCTTGATTGCAACCGAGTGAGACTCTGTTGTTTGGTTAATACTTGAAATATCTGCTTTCATTCCCTTTAGAGTCTCATCTTGGTGGTCAGCTCATTTCAATAATTTTTCAAACATATCTTCAATCCTAGAATTGCTCGATCTGGCATCACGATTGTGTGGTGGCATATAAGGACCTTTCTTGTGGCCCTCTCTTCTTCCCATTCTCCGTATGGTACTCTCTCTCTCATAGTATCCACCCCGGTTGTCTCTATACATCCCATCACGGTTGAATTTCCGACCTTGATTCCCTGAACCTTGCCTCCAATATTTCGAATTGGACCCTTGGGGGTTGTTACGGAAACCCGTCGCTTGGTTGCTTAAAAAACATGGATCCTCATCAAGGAATGGATCATCATAGGTAGGAGTCTTCGGAGGTTGGTGAGTGACCGCATGGACGCTTACTTTGTTTTCCTTTAAGAGTAAGTCCATGCTTGTGCGAAGTTGAGCAAGTTGCTCAATGATCTCTTCGTCCACCTTTGCTTGCTCATTGTTGGTATTGACTGCACAAGAAGGTTTCATCACTCCTCGCTCTCGTTGACCCCAGGCTCTATTTTTTTTGACCACTTGTTCCATTCTTGCGGCTATCAATGCAAAAGGTTTGTCTAGAAACATGCCTCCCATGATTGTATTGATGCAAGCTTGACTATTCTAGTCAAGTGCCTAATACAAAATCTCAACCAAGCATCAATGACAATCTTGTTATCGGGAACCATCCTCAAGCATTTATTAAACCTCTCCCATGTTGTGCTAATGGAAACGCCTGGCAATTTCTCAAAGTTGTTTATTTGGTCCTTGAGCTTCAACTTCTTAGATCTCGAGAAGTATCTTTCAAGGATTATTCTTTGAAGTTCAGCCCAACTTGTGGTTGTGACTGGAAGAAGCTCAGACAACCATACAACTGCATTGCTAGTCAATGACAGTGGAAACACTCTTGATCTGACAGCATCAACAAAAAGGTTTTGTGTTCCCATGACACTTTTGCACACAAGCACCACATTTTGAAGATGATGGTGGGGATTCTCTGAAGGTAGCCCTATGAATAGAGCACAGTTTTGGAGCATTTAGAGAAACCTACTCGATACTGTGAACTTAGTATATATCGGTAAAGGAGACAATACTATAGTACCTATAGCATCCATAGCCATAGGGCTCAATCGGTATTGATTCCATCCATAAGCATTTTGGTTGAAGTCACTGAGTTGTGGCCTGTTACCCCTTTGTGATGGATTCTCCTCTCTATCCATATCTTCATTCGTATGCAAATCCTCCTCAACCTCAATGTCCTCATCACGTGAGCCATTCTTCTTGGTAGTCAATGGATCTCCAAATTTAGTGGAGCTTAGGGAATGGCTTGGCTCCTTGTGTTGGGCATACAACCTAGTACGCCCTGCAAAAGAAATCAAACAACAAAAACAAAAATAAAAGTAAAATACAAGAGACTCTAGAAATTAACATTAGAATTAACTAATAGTGAAATCAAATCAAAACCTAGCTGTATTCCCCGGCAACGGTGCCATAATTTTTTGATGATGGTCACGCTCCAATAAGAAAGCGGTCGCTATCAGTAATTAACCTAACCAAGGTTAGGGTGGAATCCATAGGGAATACAGAGCTTGACTACCAGATTTCACTACTAATCATTTCTAGTATCTACAACTACAATCTCTAAATGGGGGGTTGTGATTAAGAAAAACATAAAATAACACTAATTAAAACGCAGGAAAACACTCAATTTTGGGGACAACTTGGGAATTGTGTTCCCCATGGTTTGTTGACTAAATTACCTAAGATAACATAACGACGATTAGTGAATCGCATGCAGGATGGTAACTTAGGTTCTTCCAGCCCTCTTATGAAGTTGAAGGTCAAATTTGACCGTGGCACTTGGTCGGCTACCATGGCATGCCAACTAACCATTACCTATTGTCCTTGTCAACCTCCCTTTGGTTAGGTTTGGTCGATTAGATGGGAACACATCAACCGAATACTATCATCTACTTCCCTTTTCACATTCGTCACTACCTTGGTGAGGATCATGATAGTAGGCAGGGTTTGGTGTTTGTCACCACCACACAACATTAATCATGAATGGAAATAGACAATACATGCTAAGCCCCAATCATGGACATGCACAAAACATAGTTTATCTCAAGTCAACTTCCCATGGTTCCCACAACCTCATGTTGTGGGTGCTTAGCTACTCATGGCTATGATAAAACACACAAATATGCAAATAATAGACATAGTTAAGAGTTTCAACAATAACAATGAAGGAAATAGGCTCCACAAATTGCAAACCCACAATCTAGATTGATCAACAATGAGTACAAGGCAAAATTTTCAATTTCCAAAATGGATTTCCAAGAGCGAACAATAAATTACTCTAAAAACCTGAGAAAAGCTTCAAAATGTAATGGAGAATCGTCTACTGATCGAACGCACTTCAAAAAAACCTAACTTAAACTATATATATATATATGTTTACAAAATAACCCTAGAATTTACACAGAAAAGATAGATGGCAGCTGATAAGTGTGACAGTTACGACTTGTAGGTCCTCCTACGAGTCATAGTCGGGGTCTCATATCAGTATCTTGGCATCTTGAATTGAACTGGTATGACCCATAGGTACGAGGTGTTGCTTGGGCTACGAGTCATATGTTTGTCTCGTAATCTTGGTCTTCAGGTTTTGGTCAAATATTTTGTCCTCTAATTCCTGCTATGAGTCCACCTATACGAGCCGTAGTTCATCTTATGACTTGTAGGCAGGGCTCGTAGGGGTGACCTTCACTTAGAGGATTTCTAGTTTTTCGTCTCTGATTCCTTCTATGACACAACCTACGACTCGTAGCGTGAGCTACAACTCGTAGGAGGGTTCGTATGGCCTATGCTTTAGAAAATCTCCAACTTTTCTTCAAATCATGCCAACCTAACTTTTCTGCAAGATTAACACAAAAACACATCAAAACACTAAAAAAAGTTGCTTTAAGAACTCTCAAGATCCCTTGTTTCAGGCATCAAATGTGTTGTATTTTGACAGCACATCAGTGAGTTGCCAATTTTGCCGCCGCTTTGGCTACCTTCCATAGAGCATTGCAAATATCTGCATTCATCATAGCATCATCCTAAATAGCTTGAGACATATCCTGTAATTTAACTGTTAGGGGTTAGCTAGAAGCCCTAAGGGACCTAACTCTATCGCACGACATGGATGATGAAGAAGTCAAACATTTCCTAAAACGTCTCACAGCCTCCTACTCATAGTTGTGGTGCAAAATACAACAATAAATAAGACTCTAATCAATGTGGTGTGTTAGACTCGGAGGATCTGACAACCATGATATCAAGTTTGTCATGACCCAAAATAGGTCCTAGATGTGACACGACGAATGGGGAGCCTGAAGGGTCCCTAAACAAGCCTCTTACTTATTATTACATACCACTGGTTGCAGAAGCATGCAAATGACATAAAAGAGTAGAAATAGGGAAATGGGAGTAAGGGGAAGCTTGCATGACAACAACATGAAGAGATAAAAGAGTCAACATTCATATCATAGATACTCAGCATGTCCAACAACACCTCTACTACATAGAGAAGAGCGGGGGCCAATACAAAGCAACCGTGCTCACCCTTATAGTCAAAATAGAACATAAATAAGAATGTTTCAATACATAATAAGAGAAATATAGAATAAAGGTCCCCGGAGTGGAGAACTTACCAACTAGCTTGAGTAGTACCGAACTAGCCACTTGGAGGAGGAGGGTGGTCAACTTGCGTTCCGGTTCCTACATGGTGATATTATGTAGGAAAGAGTATGCTTTAGTACATTTGAATGTACTAAGTATGTAGGATGCAATGCAACAAGAGATAGGCACCATAATCAAAATGCATAACAATAGGCAATAGGCATGATATAGTAGTATGGCATGCATGACCAATGCTAGAGTAAAACATACTTAAGAAAACCCTAACTCAAATAAGATATCATATGTGTAGAAGAGATCAAGCTAGGTTTTCAAGGAAAAAACCTATTGGTGGTTGTGTGGTATAAACCCCTCACATGGTTGATGAGAATCACACCTTATCAGCACAGTGACAACGTATAAACCCCTCGCATGGTTGATGAGTACAAACCCCCAACATGGTTACCCAGACTCTTGTCTCCTCGGATCGGGTATGATCTAATACAACATTTTACATAAAGTATATCATACAGATAAGCTCATTTCATCATCATCATATAGTCAATCATATCATATATCATGCTTTGGACCTTCATTTCCACAAGAAACTCTAGCCAGAAATTTTATCCAACACTTGGGGGGTGTAATGGGGGTAAAAGACCATGCTATTTAGAGACTAAATCATGCATGAAAATCTATTGTAAAACCATGAATTAACACCTTGTAACATCCCCAAGATATTCACATCAAGACCCTTCATCAAAACCAACATTAGATCTAAGATTTAATGCTCAAAACATGCTCAAACAACTATACGTTCATGAACTCAAATCACTTTGCAGTAAATTTCTTAATGTAGAAGACTCACATGTAAAATTAACTTTAAATCATGTAATATTAGTAAAAAGGAGGTTAGGGCACCACGGGTGGATGAACCCAATGGCTAAAACCTATATACCTTGACTATGAAGGTTTTCTTGAAGAAGACTTTCATAGAGACTTAAAGCTTAAAGGAATTCCTTAGATCCAGATGAGGGTTTCGAGACTTGAATCTTGAGAGAAGTATTAGTCTAAGTGTTTGACTGAGTATTGGGGAATGATTAGGATGATATTAGGGTGAAGTAAGGATAAGTATAGGTATTGTCAAGTGTGGGAATCCTTATTCCCAAGACATATAAGTCTTGGACAGTAAAAGTTAACATAGGCACCAAAAACAATAGGGGCGTGTCGCGCTAACCTCATTGGAATTTGCATTTTCTACACTAATGAGTTCTACGAAATGGGCATAAATCCTACATCTGAAATCGGAATAAGGTGAAAGTAAATGCATTGGAAAGCTAATTCCAAGAGCTTTAATTTGTTAGGTCGTGCGCTATCCAAGTACCTGTGTGGTAAGAGATATGCCACTTCAAAGTTCACCCTCCTAAATCGCATTGTTTTGCGATTTTTGGATTTTGATATAGTTGCTCTAAAATTTGGGTTAGACCAATGTCCTACTTAATTTGACCCCCTAAACAATAATATGAAGTTGAATTTTCAAAATAACGAATGAACTTTTAGATGTATGGAAATTACAATTCCAGGTACTTTCGAAGCACAATTTCGGGCATTTTTGGGGTTGTTACATTCTCTTAGAATGCGCATTGACTACCAGAAACTTAATAGGGTTACGACATTCCTCTACCAAGGATTGATGATCTATTTGACTAACTTTAAGGGGCTAGTCACTTCGCTAAGATTGATATTCGGTCCGGGTATAATCAAGTGAAAGTGAGGGAGTATGACATTTTCAAAATAGCCTTATGGACTAGGTATGGGTATTATAAGTTTGTAGTTATGTCTTTTGGGTCGACCAATGCACAAACTATCTTCAGGGATCTTATGAATAAGGTATTTAAACCCTACTTTGATTTGTTTTGGTGGTCTTCATTGATGATGTTTTGAATTATTCCCATAGTAAGGAGGAGTATGTGAGTCAGTTGCAGGTGCTGCTACAAAGATTAAGGGAAGAGAAGTTCTATGCTAAATATGACAAATGTTAGTTTTGGTTGTAAGAGATTGCCTTTCAAGGTCATGTAGTGTCAGGGGATGGTATTAAGGTGGATCCTAAGAAGACGAAAGTGATTAGAAATTGGCCTAGACCCTTGACCCCATCAGACATTAGAATTTTATTGGGCTTAGTGGGTTACTACCAGAGGTTTGTTAATGGGTTCTCTTCTATTACTTCTCCCATGACCAAGTTGACCAAAAAGAAGAAAAAATTTGTGTGGACCGATGAATGTGAAAAGAGTTTCCAAACTTTGAAGGATAAGCTTGTCTCTGCTCCTACCTTATCTCTACCGCAAGGGATGGGAGGGCTTGTTATGTATTGTAATGCTTTAGAATTTGTTTGGGTTGTGTTTTGATGCAAAATGGTAAGGTGAAGGCAAGGCAAGATCTTGACCCCGCCTTGTTAGAGTTAAAGGTCTTGGTAAGAGATGGCAAAGTGCATGTTTTCTCCCAAGGGGGAGATGGTTCCCTTAGGTACAAAGGTAGGTTAGGTGTGCCCAATGTTGATGACTTGAGAGAGAAGATTTTAGATGAGGCCCATATTATTCCTATTCTAGCAACCCCCGTTCTACAAAGATATATAGATATTTGAGAGAAGTGTATTAGTGGGGTGGCATGATGAGAGATATTGCTAAGTTTGTGTCCAGTTGTCATAGTTGCCAACAAGTGAAAGCTGACCATCAATGGTTGGGTGGCCTATCCTAAGATACATATATTCCTACTTAGAAGTGGGAGGAAATCAACATGGATTTTGTGGTTGGCTTTCTTAAGACTAGAAAGCATTTTGATTCTATTTGGAGTATGGTTGATAGAATGACAATGTCAGCTCATTTCCTACCCGTTAAAACTACTTATGATGCCGAATATTATGCTAGGTTTTACATTCATATCCTGCTAAATTCATTTCTCACTTTTGGAGGTCCTTCCAAAGAGATCTTGGTAGCGTGGTCAAGCTTAGTATGGCCTTTCACCCTCAAACTGATGGCCAATCCAAAAGAACTATCAAAACTTTTGAGGATATGCTTAGAGCTTGTGTTTTGGAGTTTAAGGGTAGTTGGAATGATCACCTTCTACTCATTGAGTTTGCTTACAATAATATTTATCATTCAGGCATTGGTATGGCTCCTTTTGAGGCTATCTCTATGATAGACGCTGTAGATCCCCGGTTGGACGGTTCGAGGTAGGGAAGATGACTTTGTTGGGTTTGGATTTTGTTATTGAGGCCATGGAGAAGTTAAGTTTGATAAGGGAAAGGTTGAAAATAGCCCAAATTCGACAAAATTCCTTTGTTGCTGTGAGGAGGAGTGATCTTGAATTTACGATTGGTGATTAGGTCTACTTGATGGTCTCACCCATGAAGGGTGTGGTTCGTTTTGGTAAAAGGCGTAAATTGAATCCACAATTTTGGGTCCTTATAGAGTGTTGAGGAGGATTGGTAAGGTGGCTTATGAGTTGGAGTTGCCCAATGACATGAATATAGTTCATCTGGTCTTCCATGTGTCTATGTTGAGAAAGTGTAATTGATACCTCAAGCACCTTAACTGGAGGTGGTAAACCCATTAACCAGTTGAGGGGTTGGTACCTCAAACATCTCCAAGGGGTGGTTTACCTTGGATTCCAAGTATTAATTTGCTTGGTCTATGATGATGCTCTCTTCCTACATATGTAATATGATCTATGTAAGTATGTTCGACTTCAAGCATCATTCATACATGTCATATTGTTATTATGCTATCCATTGCTTATGATTATGCATTTTGCCTATGTTTTCTATCTATTATTGCCTTGGATCCTACATAATTAGTACATTCAAATGTTCTAATGCATACTCTATGTCTACATGATGTTACAATGTAGGAACCAGAGCTCCACTTTATCATCTTCCTCCACGTGGCTGTTACTATCTTTTAAGGCAAGTTGGTGAGTCCTCAACCCCGAAGGATCTATTTCTTTGAGTTTATGAAATGTATTGACTCTTATTATTTTTGAAACGTATGACTATGAGGGTGAGCCCGGAGATTGTCTTGGCCCTCGCTCCTATCTATGTATTGGAGGTGTTGTTGGATCATTATGATGTGTTAATGCTATACTTTGACTTTCAATGTTTCTATGGTATCAACTATGTCCCTTAGCCCCTTTTCCCCCCTTTTACTACCTCTTGATGTTGTACAATAGATGTCGTGACCATGGATGTGTAATGATATGCTATGTGTCTTCTTTGGGGTCCTTCAGGTTCCCCATTCGCTTTGTCACGTCTAGAGCATAGGCTTACGTTGTGACAAACTTGGTATCAGAGCGCTAGGTTGTTAATGTTCCTCAGCACCCAACACACCGTGTCAATTTGACTCGTATTCATGGTTATGTTGTGCATCAGGACTATGAGTAAGAGGTTATGAGGCGTTTTAGGAAATAATTCCCTTCTTGATGGTCTATGTCATGCTATTGGGGATAGGTGAAGTTTCCTCTAATATATGTTCATTGCCATTTTTAGATCATTTCTAACACAAAAGAAAGAAGAGGCCGCACTCCTGAAGAACAACCGACTTATAGAGAACTCCGAGATGCTCTGACCTTGCTAGTTCAAGACATGGCTAATAAAGTGAATCAAGGGGCCCAAGCCCCTCATGCTCCTACTTCGGCATCTTGGGTGAGGGACTCTATGAGGATGAATCCACCAGAGCTCTATGGGTCGAAAGTGGATGAAAACCTTTAAGAATTTATTAATGACATATACAAGGTGTTGGATATCATGGGTGTTAGGTCGGAAGAGAAAGCGGAGTTGGTGGCTTACCAACTCAAGGGTGTGGCTCAAATATGGTATACTCAATGGAAATCAGATAAGGAGACCAACAATGTGATTCTATGGGAGGAGTTTAAGGTGGCATTTCTCAATTGGTTCTTCCCTCTTGAGCTTAGGGAGGCAAAAATGATGGAGTTGATGAATTTGAAGCAAGGATCTATGAGTGTGAGGGAGTATGGCGTCAAGTTCAACCAACTCTCTAATATGTTCCACACTTGGTTGTCGACCCAAGGTCCAGGAAGAATAAGTTTGTGATGGGTGTTTTCGATTTGGTGAATGAGGAGTGTTGTGCCGCTATGTTGATTAGTGACATGGATTTGTCCTGTCTAATGACTTATGCCGAACAATTTGAGGGGGAGAAGTTGAGAAATAAAAGGGGTAATGATGCCCAGAGGGTCTATTTTGATGGTAAGTTCCAAGGCCTCAAAAGTGGTCGATTTCATGAAGGCCAAGGGTCTACTCATGTTCCTAATAGAAGGTTTACCAATGATAACCCAAGGGTCTAAGGTGATGGTGATGTGGTGACCAATGCTATGTGTCCAAAATGTGTTAAGGCGCATAGAGGCCAATGTTTTAGGGACACCAATGCTTGTTTTGGTTGTGGTGAAGTGGAGCATAAGAAGATTGATTGTCCTCATAATCAAAACAAGGGTAAAGATGTTGGCCCAAAAGGTTGGGGTACAAATGCAGTTCCTTTAAGGTGTGGAGGACAACAAGGTGGTGCCCCAAGGATCAATCGGTTCTATGCTCTTCACGGGAGGCAAGAGGTTTATGAGGTTCCCGATTCCTCATTGGTATGTTAAAAGTCTTTGATTTTGATGTGTATGTATTGATTGGCCTAGTGCCACTCTTTCATTTTTTATCCCTTTTGTCGCCAAAATGTTCCAAGTTGAACCCGAGTTATTGTGTGAGCCATATGAGGTGTCTACTCCCGTTGATGCATCTATTGTTGCTAGAAGAGTTTATAAAAATTGTCCCATTTGTGTTTTGCATAAAATATTGCCATGTGACTTCGTTGAGTTGGATATGTTGGATTTTGACATTAATTTTAAGATGGATTGGTTGCATGCATACTACGTCTTTATTGATTGTATAACCCATAGGGTCAAATTCCAATTCCCTAATGAACTCTCCTTGAGTGGGAGAGTCATGATATGGTGGTCAAGGGTAGATTTATTTATTGCATTAAAGCCCAAAGGTTGATCTCTAAGGGGTTTGTGAGGGTTAGGGATGTAGAGTCTAAAGTCCTTCCCATAGAGTCAGTTTCGATGGTTAATGAGTTCCTAGGTGTCTTCCCAAATGACCTTCCTAGTGTTCCTCCCGAAAGGGAAATAGGTTTTTGCATAGATCTCCTTCCTGAAACTCAACCCATTTCTATTACCCCTTATCGAATGGCACCGACGGAGTTAAAGAAGTTGAAGGAGCAATTAAAGGATTTATTGGTAAATGGTTTTATTAGACCTAGCCAATCACCTTGAGGTGTATCAGTGTTGTTTGTGAAGAAGAAGGATGATTCTATTAGGATGTGTATTGATTACCGGCAACTTGATAAAGTTACTATCAATAATAAGTAACCTCTATCAAGGATTGATGATCTTTTTGACCAACTTCAAGGGGCTAGTCACTTCTCTAAGATTGATCTTTGGTTTGGGTATCATCCATTGAAAATGAGAGAGTGTGGCATTCCCTAGATAGCCTTATGGACTAGGAATGGACATAATGAATTTGTTGTTACGTCTTTTGGGTTGAACAATGTAGTGGCTATCTTCATGGATCTTATGAATAGGGTCTTCAAACCCTACCTTTATTCATTTGTTATCGTCTTCATTGATGACATTTTGATCTTTTCCCATAGTGGGGAGGAGCATGTAAGTAATTTGAGGGTGGTGCTACAAAGATTACGGGAAGAGAAGGTGTATGCCAAGTATGAGAAGTGCAAGTTTTGGTTGCAAGCGGTGGCCTTTATAGGTCATGTAGTGTCGGGGGATGGGAATTAGGTGGATCCAAAAAAGATGGAGGTGATTAGAAATTCGCCTAAACCTTTGACCCCATCGGATATTAGAAGCTTCTTGGCCTTAGTGGGTTATTACCAGAGATTCATCAATGGCTTCTCTTCTATTGCTTCTCCTATGACTAAGTAGACATAAAAGAAGGCTAAATTTGTGTGGACTGATGAGTGTGAAAAGAGTTTCCAAACTTTGAATGATAAGCTTGTCTCCGCTCCCATCTTATCTTTACCGGGAGGGTTGGAAGAATTTGTTGTGTATTATGATGCCTCCCGAATTAGTTTGTGATTTTTTTGATGGAAAATGGTAAGGTGATAGCTTATGCCTCTAGACAACTCAAGGTGCATGCAAAGAACTACCCTACCATGATCTTGAATTGGCCGCCGTGGTTTTTTCTATGAAAATTTGGCATCATTATTTGTATGGGGTGCATGTTGATATGTTTACTGATCATAAAAGTCTCCAATACGTGTTCACCCAAACAGATCTCAATATGAGACAAAGAAGGTGGTCAAAGCTTCTTAAGGATTATGACATAAGTCTGCTTTATCACCCTGGTAAGGCTAATGTTATGACCAATGCTTTCAGTACGGTGTCTATTTGTAGCCTTGCGCATGTTGGAGATGAGGGCAAAAAGTTGGCTAGAGAGGTCCATCTGTTGGCTACATTAGGAGTTAGGTTGGAGGAGGTTAATTGTCACACCCAAAGTCCCATTAAGGCGTACGGGCACCAGTTGCCGTTAACGCTCGGGAGAACCGACCTGTGTCTATGCGCTTTCCATACATATTATAAGGGATTTCTACATAAAACATGCTTTTAAGAAAGTAAACAGTAATAACAAGCCAAAAGGAAATGCATATGACTAGGCCACTGGTGCCATCTAATTAGTGATCTACATTTTCTTCCATACAAACCTTCATATGGTGCCATCTTGATACTTGTGTGGTAATTATAGGCAGATTAAATAAGTGGAAAATGGTCCACCCAACTACCTTTAAAGTCCAATGCACAAGATCGCAACATATCTTCAACTGTCTGATTTGTGCGTTATGTTTGAGCATATGTTTGAGTGTGGAAAGCTGTACTCAAATTCACTTGTGTCCCTAAAGTCCTTTGGCAGGACTTCGAAAACTTTGCCGTGAATTGAGCCCCCCAATCAGAGATAATGGTGATTAGGACTCTATATAGCCTGACTATCTCTTTGAGGTATAGCTTGGCATACTCTTCAACTGTATAATCACTCTTGACTAGCAAGAAGTTTGTTGACTTTGTGAGTCCATCAACTATTACCCATATGGAGTCAAACTTCTGAAATGAGCGAGGCAACCCAGTAACAAAATCCATATTGATCATAT
>JAPFFP010044194.1:0-12601 GCA_026153255.1 Solanum medicagineum
TATATATATATATATATATATATTATGTCAAAAGCAACTTGAAAAGCCTGCCCAAAAGTGGCTACCCAAATCTCTTTTTTTATTCATTCCTCTTTTTCATTTTAACCACCCCTTAACATATATTATTAAGTCTTGAATAATAGATACAATTTCATAAAGTAAACCAAAATTACACTACCTCCCTAATTCCCCCTTTTCATGATTTACTAAGATCGATTCCTGTAACGACACAAGTTCGACTCAAATGAAACGACCCCCAAAAGTACTCAAAAATGTGCGTCGAAAGTGCCCAGAATCGTAATTTCCATATACCTCAAAATTAGTACGTGATATCAAAAATTCAACTTCATATTCTTGATCGGGGGCCAAATTGAGTGGAAAATGGGTCTAACCCCGATTTAAGAGCAACCGTATTAAAATTTGAATTTCCAAAATGTGGAATTCCAAAAAGCAGTTCACGCTCAAGGCGCGACGCGCCAAGGGCGCGCTGCTATGTTATTTGGCTCCCAGTTTTCAGTTCGGTCCAAGACTCTTTGATCTTGGGCCTAAGTGTTCCCCAACGTGTAAATACCTGCAATTAGCCATATTTCACCCTTCTATCATTCTAAATATTCCCCACTACTTATTCAAACACTTAGCTAAATATTTCACTCCTAAATTGAAGTCCCAAAACTCATCTGGATCTCAAGGTTCACATTCAAGCTTCAAGTCTCCATCTCAAATCTTCATCAAGTTATTCTCCAAAGCTAAGGTATGTGGATTTCTTTCATGGATTCCTTTCACCCATGATTCTCAAGCTTTATTTTACCTAAATTTGAATTATTTAAAGTGGATTTACTCATGACTCTTATTTATTATGAAATTCACTACACATTTTATTGGGGTTTATGAAATAGTGATTGTTTTAGCATGTTTTGAGCTAAGAATCTAAGATCTACTATAAGATTTGAGGAAAAGTTTTGATGTATATTACTTGAGGGTGTTACCAAGTATTGAATGATCGTTTTACGTTGGATTTTTTTACATGATTTCATCTCTAAATTGAATAATTTTACACTAGCACTACACACCCGCCAAGTACTTGATAAAATGTCCGGTTATGATTTCTTGAGGAATTGAAGGTCCAATGCATGTCTTATGAGTTGAATGACTAAATAATGATGAAATAAATGTATATATATGGTATTCTCTATATAGTGTTGGAATGTGACCATGCCCTACTCGGGGGTCGCGCGCCAGGTAACCGTGTCAAGGGGTTCGTACCTTGATAACCTTGTCGAGGGGTTTGTACCTTGATAACTATGTCGACTGGTTTGTACCTTGATCACCACAGGTGGTAGGGTGCGATGATCCACCAACCACGTCCGGGGGTTTGTACTTGGCAACTATGTTCGGGGGCCGGTCACCATAGTTGGTAGGGGTGCGATTATCCACCAACCAATTGAAGGGGTTTATACCTCAATCACCAAGGTGGTAGGGTGCGACGATCCACCAATATGATAGTGGTCTCTTCTTACACATGTACTATGTTCTATATAAGGATGATTTTACGTAAAAGCATCATTCATACATGTCATATTGCTATAAGCTTATTCATTGCCTATTTTATGTATTTTGTCTATAGTGCTTATCATTTGTTGCATTGCATCCTACATACATAGTACATTAAAACGTACTAATGCATACTTGATGCCTACTTGATGTCACCATGTAGGAACTGGAGCCCCACTTGAGCATTCTCCTCCACTTGGCTAGTATGATATCTCTCAAGCTTGTTGGTGAGTCCTCCATTCCGGGGATGATATTTATGATCCTATGCTATGTATTGACTATGAGGGTGAGCCTGGTTGCGTGTCTTGGCCCCTGCTCTTATCTATGTAGTAGAGCTGTTGTTGGACATGTTATGTATCTATGCTTTTAGCCTTGACTCTCTTGTTTCTTGATGTTTATGATATGGAAGTTTACCCTTAGTCCCAATTTTCCCTTGTTTATACTTATCTCTTATTTTCATTTCAATTGCTTCCACAGCCAAGGATCTGTAATGATATGCTATGAGGCTTATTTGGGGTCCCTTCGGGTTCCCCATTCGTCGATCATGTCTAGGCCCTAGGCTTGGGTCATGACAAAGATGGTATCAGAGCACTAGGTTGTTAGGTCCTCGACGTCCAACACACCACGTTGATTAGAGTCATATTCATGGTTGTGAAGTGCGCCACGACTATGAATATGAGGTTATGAGGCGTTCTAGGAAATGTTTTACTTCTTCATGATCTATGTCGTGCAATAGATTTAGATCCTAGGGGTTATTGCTAATCCCTAACTGTTACATTTCAGGGTATGTCTCACACTACTCAGGATGGTGCTATGATGAATGTCGAGATTCCCCATGCTCTACGGGCAGTGGCCAAGGCAGTGGCAAAATGGGCAACTCACCTCGAACAACAAGTGAATGCTCTCGAGACTTCAAATGGTAAGAGGAGAGGTAGTGAGGCAAAGAGGTCCCATATTGAAGGAAAGTTCCAAAGTCCCAAAGTCCCAAATGTAGAGGTGGTGGTGGTGTTGTGCCTTATGCTAGGTGCCCAAGATGTGGTGAGGCCATGACGACCCATGATTGAGGGGTACTAATGCTTGTTATGGTTGTGGAATATGGGTCATAAGGTAATGGATTGCCCTCGTAAACACACGAAGGGTAAAGGAGGTGATGGTGGGACGACTAATCCCAAGTTTCAAAGGTGTGGGAAGTACCATGGTGGCCCATGCTTGAGGAAGACCAATGCTTGTTATGGATATAGTAAAGTGGGTCACAAGATAGTGGATTGTCCATATGCTCAAAGGAGGCGTAAGTGTGGCCGACCTTTAGATCAAGGTGTTCATGTTGATCAAAGGGCTCAAAGAGGGGATGAGATGCCCTATGTTGCTACTGGTATGTTGAAATTTTTCTTTGACTTTGATGTGCATTGATGGGCCTAAGTTCCACTATCTCTTTCATTATTCTTTTGGCTGCTAATAGGTTTCATGTGTGTCCGAACTCTCTTTGGTGTTATCTCATTGGTGAGCCTATTGTTGTGTGAAAGTTCATGGGTGTTGTTCCGTGTTCATATTTCATTAGGTCTTGCTATGTGACTTGTTGGATTGTTGTGGTGAACTTTGATATTATGCTTGGGGTGGATTAGTTACATGCATATTGTGTCCCTATTGAATGAAGGGCCCATAGTGATAAATTCCAATTTGTTAGTGCACCCATGTTTGAGTGGAGGCTTGTAAGGTGGATGTGAAGGGGTAAGTCCGTTTCTTGTCTCAAGGTACAATTGATCTCTTTTGAACCTAAGTTACTCCTATTGGGGTGATTCCGGTGATTAATGAGTTAGTGAAATCCTTCCCGATACTTTGAATTTATGGTAGTGCCCTTTTGGTTTGACTTATGCCCCTGTTGAATCTATGGGTCTCATGAATGGGGTCTTTAGTCCCTACCTTATTATGTGTCTGGTGGTCTCTTGTGATGAAGTATTGATTATTTAGAGCTCGTGAACCATTTGGTGGTAGTGTTGCAAATCTTGGGATAAGAAGAGTTGTATGCCAAGTATGCAAAGTGTGAATTGTGGTTAAAGGAGGCTACCTCCCTAGGTCATGTGACGTGTGTGGTTAGAAACTGGCCTAGACCATTGACCCCGTCGGACATTATGAGCTTTTTGGGCTTCGTGGGTTATAATTGGAGGATGGTGAATGAGTTCTCTTCTACTGGTTCTCCCATGACTAAGTTGACTTGAAAGAAGGCTAGTCTGTGTGACCGGTGAGTGTGAAAAGAGTTTTCAAGCCTTGAAGAATAAGCTTATCTACGCTCTTATCTTGTCCTTACTGGATATGTTGGAAGGGTTTGTTGTGTATTGTGATGTCTCTCAGATGGGTTTGGGTTGTGTGTTGATGCAAGATGGTTAGGTGGAAGCCTATGCTTTTAAATAATTGGAGATGCATGAGAAGGATTATCTTATCTATGACCTTGAGTTGACCACCATGGTTTTTTCTTCGGAAATTTGACGTCATTGGTTACATGGGGTGCATGTTGATTTGTTTATCATTCACTACGGTCTCCAATATATGTTCACCCAAAGGATCTTAGCTTGAGACAAGGAAATGGTTAGAACTTCTTAAGGATTAGGATATGAGTGTGCATTATCACCTCAGTAAGGCTAATGTGGTGGCGGATGCTTTGAGTAGGGTGTCTATGGCAGCATAGCTCATACTGATAGTGGTGATAAAAAGGTGGCTAGGGAGGTGCATAGGTTGGCTATATTGGGGGTTAGGTTGGAAGAGGTTGATAATTGTGGTGTTGTTGTTAATGTTCTAAGTCTTTCTTGGTTGATAAGGTGATAGCAAAGCAAGATCTTGATCCCTCCTTGTTAGAATTGAAGGCCTTGGTGAAAGAGGTAAGGTGGAGGTTTTCTCCCAAAGAGGAGATGGTTCCCTTAGGTACCATGGTTGTTTGAGTCCCAAAATTGAGCTTGGAATCCTTAGATTTGAATGAGAGAATTGATAGAGTCATAGAGAGGTTTTAGAAAGGGTTTTGGTGAGTTATAGAGTTGAAAAATGGCTAAGTATAGGTGATTTCACGTTTAAGTGGGCATGGGGCTATGACCCCAATGCCCTTGGGTGAATTAAGAAAACCAAGGAAAATAATGCACTGGTTCGCCCCCCTAGCGCAACGCGGACCACGAACTACACTAATCAGCGCCCCTGGTGCATCGCAGCCAGGGCGCGGACAAACAGTGGAATTCAAAAAATTAACAAAAATTAATTTTCGCTACGAGTCCTCTAAAACCCGGGTTACACTCATTCCCCACTCAATTTTTCCCCCTGATCGAGAATATGAAATTGGATTTTCGAAATCATGCGTGGATTTTGAGATATATGAAAATTATGACTATGAGGCATTCTGAAGCACGTAAGGGGCATTTCATAAAATTCCTTCAAGTCAAGGACCTCATCGATGAGCCCACCTATAGTCGTTATTATCTCTACGGGTTATAAGTCACTCTCGTACAAGAACTCCAAGTCATTTTTCAGGACAACTTTTCTGCACTCTTAGGCTCCTAAAGTAGGGTTATTACAATATCTCCCCTCCCATTTGGAACATTCATCCCTGAATGTTAATCAGGATAGCACAATAAGAGTGAAATAAACGTACATACATAGAAACCCGTCATGAATTCCAAGTACACAATTCCAACATTACTTTTATGCAAGGTTTTAAAATTTTTGACATCAAACATCATTTTAAATGCATACATAACATGTTTTCATATTTTGCACATAAGATTCTAATTAAGAACCAACTTCATGAATACGCATGTGAAATGAACAGCAAGTCAAGGTTAAAACAAATGGTGCATGGGGATGAACATTAAGACTATCATTCTACCAATGACCCATTACACTCACTTGCACACAAACATTAACTATAGCACCACAATTATCATTTTCAAAGTAACATATGTATATCGGGCAAAGCATTACAAGCTCTTTCTCTTCCCTTCCCAGTGGCCACCGGGCAGTCCCTCCTTTTATGTCCCTACTCACCACACTTAAAGCAACCTTCTTGTCCCATCAAACACTCTCCTAAATGCATCCTACCACAATTGTCACAAATAGGATAGGAGTTTCTCTCCCTCTTACTCCTAGGCTCCAAAGTCTTAGTAGATTTTGATGCACCCTCATCAAAACTTGACCTCTTCGAATCTTTTTCCCCCTTTCTTGTCTTTTCATCCTCAATTTGTTCTATATAAGTCATAAGCTTCAAAATATCCATTTCTTTTTTACTAGCATAGTGGTCTAGCATTCTTTGACAGGCAAATTGGATGACCTCGACATGAATTTACTCATTCTATCATGGGAGTAGGCAACCAATGATAGGACATATTTGGATAGTTGGGTGAACTTGAGGGAATACTCTCTCACACATATATTCTCTTGCTTAAGGTTGATAAATTTTTCCTCTTAGCGTCCCTCAACTCCAAGGGGAAGAAGTGATCTAGCAATGCATCTTTGAACTCTTCCTAAGATATAGGACACCAATCTCCATTCCTCTCAATTTTCAATTGAGTGTACCATAGTTAAGCCACCCCTTTTAATTGGAAGGCCGCTAACTCTACCTTCTCCTCTAAAGTCACTCATATAACTGCTTATACCTTGTGTACTTCATCCATATACTCTTGAGCATCCTCCTCCACTTTTGATCCATGGAACTCGGGAGGGTTCATCCTAGAAAAGTCCCTTATACTCGAAGCCGGAGTGGGAGCATTTGGAACATAGGCTACTAGGTTGGCTTGATTGGTCACAATTTGTTCCAACATACTAAGAGTGGCTTGAAATTTCACATGAGTTACTCCTTTTTCTTGTGGGGCTTGAGGCATTCTTATTAGAGGTATTATCTATAAAAGTGCAAAGAACAGTCCCTTAGATAAATGGAACCTTAGGACAACACTAAACCACGACATATATCATGAAAAAAGTAAGACTATTCCTAAATGCCTTACAACCTCCTACTCATAGGTGTGGCGTACTTCATATCCATGAATAAGACTCTATTCGTGTTATGTTTGACTCTGAAGACCATTTCAAAACCTCATTCTCTGATATCAAGTTTGTAACGACTCGACCTAGGGGCCTAGTCATCATGTGGTGAATGAGTCACCCGAAGGTACCTCACCCAAGCCATCTTAAGCATCTTGGGCATTCATAGGCATGAACATGAAGAAATGAAATAGGGAATTAGGGGAAATGGGGCTAAGGGACCACAACTTAAAAATCATAATGAAATAAAAGAACTAGATATAATCATAGTGTGTGTCCAACAATACCTCTAACATAAATGTAGCGGGGGCTAAGACATGTTCAAGCTCACCCTCAAATGCAATCGAAGCAAAAGAAATATACACCTATAACTAAAGTATCTTAATACATCAATCTAGAAAGAAAATTAGGATATTATCCCCAAACTAGAGGACTCACCAACTCTCGTCTTCAATGATCCAAAGCTAGCCACGTGGAGGATATCAAGGAGCGTCGGTTCCTACATGGTTAAATCATGTAGGCACAGAAGTATGCACCAATATTTTGGATGTACTAGTATGAAGGTATGCAATGCATGACATGGTACCAATGATAAGATAATTCATGCTAAGTCTCATGTTAAAATCATATATTTACAAAGGCAATTAATAAGTTATAATGAAGCCAATATCATTTAAACATACAAAGGCAACTCTAGAAAGAACTTAGTGGGATGCATGGATGAACATATTCGTGAATAAGGAAATCATATAGACTTAGGACATACATGAAATATAGGGATTCAAATCATATACCATAGAAGAAACATCTTTGAAGTATAAGGGGAACATACATATGAGTGATCTTTTAACACATTACTTTAATCATGGAACATGAGATAATGCATATGAGAAAAAAAGAACCTACCCTTACTTGAAAGCATAATGAGACACATAGACTTAAAGTAGTGAGGAAACACATGTTGTTATGAACAATTAAAATATTAGTATTCTTAGGTGAATAATATATCACTTTACATGGAAAACCGTTTTATTATGCAATAAATATTAGTAATCATAATGGAGACCATGTTACATACTTGAATACATAGTCATATATCTTTTGGAGAAACACCAATTGAACTTGCGAAATAATGAATCATAGGACCTTTAAAACACTTTTGGACATAATATAAAGGAACCATTATAAATTATCATAAGAGGACATCTTGGGGTCATAAGGAGAACTTGAACATATGTGCAAACATACTTTAATCAACATAAACAATATGAGCTAAACCATGGAGTCTTGACGTTTCCCCTACACCGAGGAATAGAGGAGATCACTTGCCAAGGTGAACTCCTAAGATACCTAAGTGGATCCAGTAAAGCCTACTATTGAGCAACCTCTACCATCAGTTAGTCAAGAAATCAACCTCTACTAGCGGGTGACTCCTATTTCCTATGATGACACATAATTATGGGACAATGAAGTTCTACTAACGGTCTTATGCCTTAGTTAATAAGGGAGCTTTCGCATCCATCCCAAAGTCCATACGGTGCAAAGCATGGCTATCATGATTTAATCATAAGCATAAATCATATCATGTGGAGAGGCATTCTACTAATCTATCCCATAAGTATTTAGAACATTAATCATCACTATAAAGTTAGCTCCTAAGTCTTGTCTATGCCTCTATTATCGGTTCATGATCATAATCTTCTCTATGCCTCGACTATCGGCTCATCATCTCATATCACTCTACTAATGTGCTATCATAGTGTCATGATCATAGCTAGGTCGGGACCACATTTCTTTCATTCATTCATTCTTGACGCCAATGAGTCAAGTTCCAAATAACATATAGACAATAGTGTAGTCATGACGTGCATACGCTTGTACACCATAACATCACAAAGAGGACCTTTTTATAATGCATAACATTCATATAATTTCAATGTGTTTCATAGCATACTTGAAAAACCTCCTCATTCATAATATCCATGAAATATAAAGAAAAAGATTCATGAACTTACATAAACTTTTGTAGTATTCTCATGAAGCCACAACATAAATTATGACTGTTAACATTTAGGACCTTCATGTTTTTATATAGCATGGACTAGGACTTCCTTTTTTCATAAAGCATCCACTTCATATAGGTTAGGTCCAAAACATAGGATTTGCATACTTAAAGACTCGAAAATATTAAATTCATATATATCATACATACATAAGATAGGATGTAATCATTTAGAATCATTCAAATCAACCCAACATGATCCTTGTAAAACCCTAACTAGAATAATCATGAATTTCAACTTAATATTCATCATAGGCCATAACATGATACTAATATACTTCATATAACTAAGAATGCATCATGAATAACATGATTAAGTCAACTTTCCGAAACTTCACAACATGCATGAACCTGAGCCCAAAATAAAATAAGGAACTCGAGCTTTGTAAAGGGAAGGGGCTCCACAAATCAAACCCACATACCTTAGCCAAAGATCTATGAAAGAATCACAAACCTTGGTAGAGAAAACCCAAAACCCTAGCTTTGCCTTCATTGGAGAACCTTGGGAGACTTAGGAGAATTTAGGACTAGGTTTTGAGAGAATGGTTTAGAAATGAGGGTAAATGGGGGAGTATGAAACTTATATATGGCGTAATAGAGGCCAAAATGATGTAGCATTGATTTTAGGATATGAGAAAATAATGAAAACACTATTCATAAAAATCTGCCAAAGCAATCCACGAAGGCTCGTTTATGGGCCGTAAGTCGGACCATGAGCAGTAAGTCCTATCCGTCTGCTAACTTTTTTGAAATCCCTAAAACTAATTTTGTTAGACTCAAAACTACGAAACCATCTCTACGGGTCATCATTTGATCTATGGCTCGTGGTTGGACTCGTAGAGTTCTCCCATACTTAACCATTTTCCCATTTTCCTGGACCCATTCCACGAACGGACTCTATGGGCCATGCTATGTTTTATGGGCCGCGCTGGTAACTCATAGATCACCTTCCAGCAACTCCGAAATTCCTTCAAGTCAAGGCCCTCATCAACGAGCCTACCTATGACCTGCTATTATTTCTACAGGTCATAAGTCTCCCTCGTACAATAACTTCAGGTCATTTTTCTGGCCAACTTTTTTGTAGTTTTGGGCTCCTAAATTGGGAGTGTTACAAAACTCCTTAGGAAGGCTACAAATAAATTGTATAAAATTAAAACTAAGATACATGATATAATAAAAAGTTGAGGACTCCCAAACTAAGGGCTCACCATAAATAATAAAGCTAATCTTGGGCGTTGAAATCATACGGGCAAAATATGCATTAGTATGCGAGAATGCAAAAAGTATGTGAGATGCAATGCATGTATGAAATTGTAATGCCATCATTCCTAGATATAACTTGTGAGTATAATAAGGTAAAAGATACATAAAGTGAGCTCAAACATTGCACAAGGAATATGGCTCGAGATGAATATGAATCAATGCATAAAAGAGCACATGTAATGCAAATATAACATAAGATCATAAAACTTGTGGAATCCAATAAACTCCTTCCATGGGGAAAAGGGGAATGTACTTACCAAGTTATATATCCAAAACTTACTAACTTTGCAATTGCATCTTTCATAATATTTATGTCCATGTGGATCCACTAGTCTAGTTTACAAGGGATCTTATGGTGGCACATGGTTAGGGATATCGAGATTTAGCATTAAGGGGTCATGTCTCAACTAACAGAATGAATCCCAATCTCAATTCCTCTCGGTGATAAGTCATCCCACAGAATCTATAAAACATATTTTAGAATTATAAGTAGCAAATTGATAAGAGTAGCTCAAAACTTAGGAACCACCAAGTGTTGATTGTCTCTTCAACTTGGGGGACCTATCTTAATATCTTTAGGGCAAATGTCATCATACTTATATCTTTCACAAACATAACTTTAGATCTCTTCATTAATGTCCTAATCATAGTCATAAATCATATAAAGCTTTACTTAAAATAAGGTGGGATAGGCTTTAATCATGGAACAATCATAAATCGTATAAGTCATAAGGAAATTACTATTTTTTTAAGGAACATCGAAAATGTCTAATCTTAAATCAACATCAAAACCCATCATGGGGTCATTATCAATAGTTCAAACATGCAAATATACTTAGTAAAATAGTTCTACGATATCATAAATAGCATTTAATAATAGAAATATCATGAAATCATAAGTATGTACATTAACTTAAGGAACTTAAAGAAAAGGTAAACTACTTACTAACGAACTTTATGAGTGGAAGGATATCCATAAATCAACTCACACAACTTAGGGAAATAGAGAGAAACGCATTTGAAGCCTTTGGGGATGAACTTGAAAACCCTAGTTCTTGTCTTGCCTTGTTCTTGAGAGCCTTTCTTGCCTTAGAAATTTAGAGAATGAAGAATGAAGGATTGAATAAGGGAATTAGGGCTTAAAGGCTGATATAGGGTCCCTTTCCCATCCCTAAAATGACATAGTTTAGGAATAGAAAGGACAGGAATGACAAAACTACCCCTTATTAAAACTGACGAATTCAACCTACGAAACTCCGATTATAGGTCTAAGTCAATTCAGAGACCGTAAATCCCTCTCGTCTGATAACGCATCTAAAATCCCTAAAAATTGACTTTGCTATGCCCAAAGCTACAAAACCTTGTTATGGGCCATAAAAACTCTTACGGGTCATGGTTGGACTTGTAAAGTCCTTCCACACTTAGCCATTTCACCTTTTTCTTGGCCTCATCCAGAAAGCACTCTATGGATTGTATCTTAGTTTACGGACTGTTTAATAACACATAGGTCACCTTTTAGCAAACTCTAAATTTTTCTCATTTTTGATAGTCTCACTCATGAACCTATCTACAGACTGTATGACTTTATGTGGGTCGTCACTTGGTCCGTGGTTACCCCATACTTGAAAAATTTTCTCCTTCCTAAAGTTCTATGTTTAAGAATGGAACCTATGGGCCGTATGTCCACTTACAGGTAATAAGTCACCTCGTGAAATCATACTGCAGGTCATTTTTAGGCCAACTTCCCTGCACTCAAGGCTCCTAAATCAGGTGTCGTTATATCAATGCATCTTTAAAATTATGAGTAGAGATATTTAAAACATTTTATAACCTAGCATACATACATATGTGAGAATAGGACCATTACCAGCAAAAGACAATGCAGACTATTATATGAAATCCTGATGTTCCCTCTATACCATAGAAAGAGGATCCTACTTCCCAAGGTAGACTCGACCCTCCAACCTATAGGTTTTATCCTAATACGGTGAGTGTCACATGTATATAAAGAAGACCCCACCCTATGGGCTCTATCCCAGCACAGTGAGTGCCCTAAGCTTGTGGATCCATTAACTTAATGCCTTATAGGCATAGAATCATAATTCTACATTGGAACATAGTTATGAAACATGAGGATTTATGTAAGGACCCTTGAGTATAGTCCCCCCTCACTTAAGCTCATTTGATGCTAAGTTATATCCCATAGAATACACAATCATGCAATATACATAAACATCATCATAGTTTATACTTCATCCAAATCATACATTCAAATCTCATAAAATAGGTTTCATAACCTCATGAAAACATGATACATCATAGTCGATCCACATAACTTGCAAATAGAGTGGCTATTGTCACGCCCCAAAGTCCCACTAGGGCGGACTGGCACCCGTTGCCGATAAGGCTCGGGAGAACCAACCTGTAACTATGCGCTTTCTTTACATATTATAAGGTATTTCTACCTTTAACATGCCTTAAAACATATAAATAGTGTTAACAAGTCAAAAGGAAATGCATATGACTAGGCCATTGGGGCTACGCTGTCTAAAGTACAAGACATGACTACAATTTGCTTTACATAGTCTACAAAGCCTCTAAATAAAGAAAAACATCTGAAAAGGGTAGGGACAGGCCCCGCCTCAACTAACTGTACAATATAAACATAAGCTCTAGATATATACAAAGCCCCGAAGCAACCTGGAGCTT
>JAPFFP010044195.1:0-12601 GCA_026153255.1 Solanum medicagineum
AGGTAGATCTGCCTAGTTTGTGATTATCAGAGTACATAATTAGGTAAACTGGGTTATCTAATTTTTTTTAATATCTGTCATTTAGTAAATAGAGTAGTTAATGAAGACCACAGGTCAAATAAATGTTATTTTTCTTTCTTGTTAATAGTAATTAATAGAAATGACATAGTAAAATTAGATAGACATTTTAATAGTCATCGCAAAATTAAGTAGATACGTTATTGTAATTTCATAATTAAAGTAGATGAAAAAATATAAATTAGGTAATCACTTTAATAGCCACTTCAAAATTAAGTAGACACATTATTGTAATTTCATAGTTGAAGTAGATGAAGAAATAATAAATAATAATTAACAAAAATGACACAGTAAAATTAAACCACTTTAATAGTAATTGTAACACTAAGAAGACACGTTGTAGTCGCATGTCTACTTCAAACAGCTGCAGCAGACAGCTGAAATATTCAACTGTAAACAATAATTTAAATAATAATTAATAGAAATGACATAGTAAATTTAAGTAGACACTTTTATAGTCACCGTAAAATTAAGTAGGCACGTTATTGTATTTTAATAGTTGAAGTTGATGAAGAAATAATTAAATAATAGTAAAAATGACATAAAAATATTGGCGCTATTGAAGTTAGATCTCGAAATATTGGATTTAAGATGTCAGGCTTGAACCATCAAGCCAAGGAGCTCAATAGTCACCTGCCTGCTTCAGCTGCCTACTTGAAACAGGTAGCTGAAGCAGACACGACGATCCTAAGCTGTTCAACTTAGCGACTTATCATATTAGAGAATAAAAGTGAAGAAAAAAAATTCTTTTTAGATAATCAATTAAAAATTTATTTATGTTAGGTATGAAATTATTGTCTAGAATAATAATAAGATACAATATATATTAAACACTCATTGAAATTCCAAAGTCACTCGTGAGGGGAGCTTGGAGGTTAATAAAACAAGACATCACAAGTAAGGAGAATAATGTATAATTAATTAAAAAACACATGGAGTCATGATTGGTCGCTTTTATGCATTTTTATAAATTATGGGAAAAAAAAGATATTTAACACAAATTAAATTACAAATTACATAAGGTATTATGACAAGAGAGAGTTGCTCGGGTGGTAAAACAAGAGAGGAAAAAGGTGAAAATTCAAACATTGTTTTGCTTGCTCCTATATAAATGTATGTATTCCAAAAGGAATAAAAAGGGAAGACATGTTAACATGTTGGCACACAATAAATTAAATAAAAATATTATTAAAATAATTATTTAATTTTATTTGTTCAACTTAAAAAGGAAGACTCAATTTTTTATTTTATATTTGTTTTGTCCTAATTTTAATGGTTAAATGCATAAAATAATTTATTTGGATGATATAGTAAAATCATAATTGAAGTAGTCGGAAAAAATAATTTATCAGGGATGATATTGTAAAATCACAATTGAAGTAACTAAAGAAATATAAGGTAACAGCCAAAGTAGACACGTCAAGACCAGCTACCTTAGAAAAGTTGAATTAACAAATCTATAAAATATTTTTTATTGATCCTACGTAATAAAGGAGAAGAAGCAGAGGGGACAATTGGAAGCTATTCGAGCAAGCAACGCTACTAAAGTTATTAAGTTTGTTTATATTTGGTTATCCAATTTTCGAGGCGATTCCCTGTGTACTTTCATTCATCTATGCAAGTCACTATCTATCATTTTATGAAAGCTCATGTAACTGTACTTGTCCCCAGAATATATGTAAAAATAGGGTTTTACTAGTCACTTTTCAAGTCTGTCTTCTGAAAGTAGCCACTCCATGAAATGTCACACAGTTGCAAATTTTATTGGATTTTTAGTTCATCTCTTGAAACTCCATGACAATAGTTATTTTTAGTTACAGGGACCGAGCACTCGCCTCACTGTCATCCCGAGCTCAGACATGCAGGTGCAAGGTAGGGTTTAAGTCCCACCTCGCACACGCCCCACTGCCATTCCTAGTTCATTACCTTTCACCAAAAATATATATGTTATAAGCTAAATATGCATGCATAATCACAAATGAGGAATGGCTACAAGTTGGAATTCTATGCTGCCTCAGCTTAGTAATAGGAAATAAACATATCCAAAGGAATTGTGCTAGTGATCTTCCAGGTTATGAAAGTCAGTAAACCAATGGAAGATACATAAGAATGGGGAGCTAACAAAGACATGTACAAAGACAATCCCCATAGCTAACAACTTCACTCCTCAGTTTCATTAAGTCACTAATCTGTTATCTAAATCTCTATAAATGATTATTTGACAAATTACAGCCTCATTTCCGCATTTAAGTTAACGGGGCAGGAGGATTGCCTGCAGGGCATCTTTGTCTCCGAGGGCGTCTTGTTGTTTTCCCCCACCCTGTTAGGCTTTTATCCTCCAAACTAGCTTCAATATGATTAAGTTGGTGGAGTTGAGGGGGACTTATTGGGGGCAACACAGTGGAAGGGGCGATGGACTCGATCACTGTTCTCCGGTTTCTTCCATTCCTGCCGCCAGTCCTCCTTGTCAATCCTGAGCTCCAAGTATGACCTGTAGCTCTCATCAACCCTCCAAATATCTGAAGGTCTTCAGCCACCTCATGCCTCGATAAGGAAACCAGACCAGGAAGGATATCTCTCTGGAAGTCCCTACGCTGCCTTCCCCGCCTAGCAGGCCCTCTGCGGGGACGATTTGTTAGTGAACTGGCGCTTGCATCTTCCACTGTTTGAAATTCGGGAACAAAAGGCTTTGGCATGTAGTCTTCTTCCTTGGTCTCCGTCATTTGTAATGTCATTGCCTCGAAGTAATCTAATTCCTTGGTAGTTGACTGTGCAACATCCTTGCCTATTCCTCCACTTTCAGGCCTGATTTCAGATTCATCAGCAAAAGACGAGACTACATCAACAAACCAACATAAGGATTCCAAAGGATCATCAGAGGGATCACAGCAGGAGTCCTCCATGCGAATGCACCGACTGGATGACGAGATGGCAACAATTGCTTCAGCTGCAATCCTGTCAACTTCATCCTGTCTTTGCTCAGGCTTGTCTTCAACCAATTGTGAGGATTCCTCGTGTTGCTTTTCACCTTCTCCAGGCATATCCATTTGTTCAGCATCCAAAACAAGAGGAGCTTCCAGATCTATCTCCAGAACAGCCTTCACACTGACATTATTGCTTTCAACAGAGAAAGGATCTTCATCTTCAGTAATACATGAGTTCAAATCAAAGCAATTTCTGATATTGTTAACTTTTGGCTCCACCAGCTTCTCAGGAACGAGTGGTTCGACAGCATCAGGTTTCTCAGGCTCAGCCATAGAAAGGTCACAAGGCATGTTAATGTCAATCAACATGTTCCTCCGTTCATTTCTCAAATTTTCTCCCTCAGGTGAGGACTGAAGAGTAACAGAAGTGGAAACAACTGAAGATGATTCAGCTTTCGAAGCCAAAGAATTTTCAAGAATTGGAACCCCGAGAATTTTTGGTATACTTTGCAGCCCCCCAACCTCTTTTGTGGCCCTTGTATTGCAATCTTCCAGAGATGAAGCATCTTTTAACATTTTAGTCTGGCAAGAAGGTAGGCTTGCGCAGGCTTGGGCGAACCCAGATGCTGTTGAGTTTACACCTCCCATGGTATCTGTGTCCTCATTTCTACCACTTTGTTTAGCTTTAAACCATGGAAACACTGATAGAGGGTCTTTAAGCACTCTTTTTCCATCAACCAACTCATTATCACACTTGGGTGGTCCCTCATCTACAGAATTCTCAGATAGCACATTCAAATCGAAACCTCTTTCAGACGTTGAGTTCATATTATTGGTGCTATTGAGAATTTTTTGAAATCCATTAGTAGATAATCCCTCAGATGTCAAAGTCTCAACCTTAACTGAAGGACAGCAAACTGGCGGTACTTTGGAAGCTGAGGAAGATCCATGGTCAAACCTGTTCAAGATGGGTAGATCACTAGCCAAACCTGGATTCAACCTTGAGCTGTCACTGATGTGCCATTTGCCTCCTAAAAAGTCATGGCTCTGAGATGCCTGTCCACTCTTGCTTACTGAAGATGAGAGCAATGAAGGGTTTGTATGAACAGACGAAGGCCTCTGAGTAAAGTCACCACTTGGTTTCCCCCAGGAAGAGACTGTACGTGACCATGAATTGGCTAATTCTGAGGAATTTGCAAATGGATGTGGACTAGTCGTCTGCGAACAACCAAATGGTCCCACATGGGTATAGTTAGGTTCACGATTTGAATGAAATGTCTCTAAACTACCAACTGCTCTTTGTTTCCAAAGGTCATCTCTTGTATGGTGAAATGAAAGGATTCCAGGAGGTTGATAAGCTCTGTTAAGCATTACCTGTACCGGACGGGAAGGAGCAAGTAAATTGTCTTGTTCAAGACTCTGAGGTGCTGGAGCCATACCTTTGATGTTACCTAAGAAGGAAAAAGAGCACCTCGTTTAACATTATGAAAATCCAGAATATGAGGCATACGACTCTAGTATGCACTGATAAGCCTATATAATGACAAACTCAACCAGAATGCAAAACTTATAGTATACAAGTATTATTACCAGTTCCATACGAAGAAGAGAACCAGTCCCTCTCTTTGCCTTTATTGGCAACATATAGGCTATTTAAGGAGCCCTTAGGGCTTGCGTGATGGGAGTTCCATGTAGTTTCTCTTGAAGAAGCCACAAATGCTGGATTTGCTTTACTGGAAACGTTTAGGCCTCTACTCTCTCTATGATTATTACCATAACCGAGAAAATCAACAGGTGCTGGATTTGCTTCTTCAAGTTGAGCAGGTTCATTGAGATCAGCCAACAGATTTGAGCTTCTAAAACATGTATTGGAAGTTGAGGCATTGTTTCCGCAATTACTCTTTTTGACAGCACCATCACCATGAAACAATTTTGCACGACTCTCTTGGGTGACTCTGTAATCTCCTTCAACTCGATAACTTGGATTGAGAGATCCTCCATTAGCCTGCAACTGCTCGCTGCTATCAGTATCATCGTACTCATCAGCTGGAAGTTCTAGATCAAACAACTTTTTTCGGACTTTTGAGGGTCGAACTTCCAAAACTTCACAGATATTCGAAGAACAACCATTTTGCAATTGGCATTGACCATTCCCTTTTGAAAAGCTCAAGGGAGAATTAACAACTTCTGTACCCGATTTAGATGTTCTAGAAAAACCAGAATTTGCCCAGGGGAAGTTGGTGATATGCCATTTCCGAGCATCTTCAGATGGTACTTGAGATCCTAGGTGGCTTGATGAAGAGGATGGATCCATTGATGTACGACGTCTGTGCAGTTCTTCCCTTTTAATTTCATCCATCATATCCACCTGAATTCTGTGAAGGCGATGCAGTTCCACCACCTACAAGAAAAGTTTTGGTTAAGCAAACATCGGCAATACCAGTTCCTTTCGTGCAGAAATATGCCACAGGAACAATTTAAGGAACCTAAATATGGTTAAGCAACTGGCCACACCGTAGCTCTAAATATGGTTAAGCAACCTAAACTCATTTTTTTTTTCCAACAAAAGAAATCACCAGATGTAGAACCATACTTACAAATAAGATCCTTTTTTGATTATTAGAAAAGTAAACATTGACAACTAGAATCAAAATTACCTGATCCTTGAATATGGACTCATGTTCAAGCATTTTCTCCTTTAGGAAATCCTTATTATATGCTGGATATGCATCTGTTTTTGTCCTTGACAAGAAACCATTACAGTATTGTCCATTTGTGAAGGTCTTATCGCCGTAAAATAAAGGCCAATTACTACTGTTAGAATCGTCACTAAGGTCCCTCATGGAGTAATAACCTGGTAAGTAGCCTTTATAATGCACTTGTGTTCCCATTCCTGCCAATAGTAGAAATGAAGGACTTCAATGAATCCCAGCTGTTTACTGATCTTAAAGTTCAAAACTTAATATTGAAAATCCCTTTCCTCAATTATCGTCAGATGTCTTGGATGGACATCAGTCCAAATTAACTAAGAACCCATCAATGATAGAACTTAACAAGTAACATTGAAAATGCAACCTCAATGGAAAACAGATTTGAGACACTCAAAACACTCAAATCTTCCACATATGCAAATACAACGATCCCAAAACACTAGCAACATATAAAATACTCTTAAGAGCATTCTATTTTTAAAATTGATAGAGAAACAAACTTAATATTCAGATTGCTTCACGTTACTACATCCTTGTCCGTTTACGAAGATCTAAGAAGCAGACTAGTACCCATATCTGCAATATTTACAAACTGATGGGGACAGAAAGAAAAAGACATATGTTAACTTGCCTAAAATGCTAATAGTAGCAGCATTGGCGAAACTCACATAGCTTAAGAGCCAGCTTCTGCGCCTAACAATGTAAACACCTAGCATTACTGTACTAAGTCCTTAAATAAAAAGTTTAAGGTGCCTATGAATATATTCAACCGCCATGCAAACAAATTTAATGGCTTAACTTTTACCTATAGCACCCTTCAGTTACAACAGATAAAGGAAAGTGCAAAACCAAAAAACTACACTGATAGCGATCTTCCTTCAACCACAATGGGAAAAGAAATAAATTAACACTGAGAGCAGAACTCTTATATCAGAGGCAAAAAACTAAATAAGCACATTGCAATGTCAATGCCAACTAAACTGAAATCAACACTCTCCAACTATTCGATATCCATATTTACTGATGGAGACGCGCAATCTTTTTATCAGCTAATCCGATTAATGGTATGAAAAGCCAGCCATTCTCATTATATCAAACAACAGTGGTTGCAGGAATCAGATAATCCAAAAATGAAGTCAACATTGATTCACACAATTTAAAGCTTCCAGCCAAAACTAAATACTGGAAAGTCTTTCATATTTAATGCTCCATCAAACTAAGCAACAAGACAAAATTTGCCAAAAGCTAAACCACTGTGTGTATTATAGTAAATAAGCTAAAATTTGTTTTTCTAAAAAAAAAGAAGTTAAACTATCCAAAACGGCACAATCAAATCTATAGTATATACAGTAAATGAGCAAAGCCCAATTTCAAGAATGACAAAAAAATAAAAAAAATTCAAAACCCCACAAAGAATTAGTTCAAAATATTTACAAGAACAAAGCAAGAAATAAAATTCCTATATTTCTTAGCATAAAGTCAGACATGAACAAATCTATAAGTAGTAAAAAAATAAAAAAAGATTTTACCTTAGACCCACATCGCGAAATCACCTCTTTGCCAAAACCCCTACATGAATCGAATCAGAAACAACACAAGTTGAAGTGAATCATGGAAGAATTTGGGAATTTCCAAATTGGGACTTAAAAAATTCGAAAAAAAGGAATAATAATAATAATAGAGTATAATAATAATAATAATTGGAATTACTAGTATTATTATGAAATGAATAAAAGGGGAAAAAAGATTGGTAACACCATTGAAGAAGCTGAAGAAATTAAAAGATTGTGAGATTTTTCGATCTTTGATGGGGCCAACAGTTTATATTTTTAGAGAGAGAAATAGGTTTGGGTGTAGAGAGAGAAAGAGAGATCCTAGATAAGAAATCTTCTTCTTCTTCTTCTCTCACACCAACAAAACGACCTTCTAAACAACAGTGACATTGAAATTTGTCAACATCCGGTCCCTTTTATTCTCTGCTTTTTCTTCAATTCTCTCTCTTTCTCTCTCTATTAATTTAATTAAAATTTTCATTTCTTTGTTACACCTTTTAGGTCCTACGAGTGTTTTCGAAACCAGCTTTTCTATCTTTATGAAGTAATGATAAAATTTACGTATAATTTTATTTTTTTATACCTTATTTATAAAGTTTCACTGGATATATTTTTATTATCATTACACCTTTTAGAATTCGTTTGGTAGCTGATTAGAATTATAGATTATTAATATCATAAGAATTATTTATGAGATAGTGGTAAGTTTTGTATACATTTTATCCTCCCATATGACATTTATGAGATTTTACTGGATATGTTATTGTTGTTACTTAATATAAAGATAATTAACAATATATGTACTTTCTCCGTTCATCTTTGTTTGTATCCTATACGATTTTTGGATGTCAACAATACTAATCTAGTTTATCAAATCAAAAGATAATTTTACACTAAGTTTCTAATTACCTTAGTATTAATTATAGTCATTTTCATATTACATTTTTCAACACATTATATTTATTATATTTAAATGATGATTTAGTAAATTTGTTTATATGATTTATGACTTCTTAATTCTCATGTCAAGTTAATAGGAGACAAGCAAAGATGACGAAAAGAGTAATTAATAAATTTCAAATTCTACTTGTATAATTTTACTGAATATATTATTATTATTATTTGTGTAGCTAATAAATTACTTTTTAAAGTGAATATAAATTTGACCAAAGAAAGACACTTTTTAAAAAGATTTGAAGATTGCAAAAATACAAGATAAAATAGTGTGATAATAAGTACAGTAGTAGTTTTTTATGATTTGCACATAACAGAGTAGTTATAAAACTTTTTTATTTAAATTAGGTTTTTTTCTAAATAAATAATTAATGAGTTTTGGGGAAGTGAAATGGGCATTTCTAGATTCTCTCCTGCCTCCCTTGCTTTTGGTACAAGATAATAATGATAATTAAATACCACATGTGTAACTCAGAGGAGACTTGGGTATGTCTGGTATTTGCTACTGCTAAATTTTTTAACAATATTAAATATTTGTTTTAACTATTCCCTCTCTTCTAAAATAATTGAGGGTTTTTTTTAATTTTTAAAATAGTTGAATTGTTCAAAATTTAAGATGAATGATTGAAATTTAAAATTTTATATTTCTAGGATATAAATTACACTATATATTTATGATGAATAAAAGGCAATAGTAAAAAGTATGGTATAAATTATCTTTAAATATTTTTCTTAATATGTGTGCATTAAATCATAAATTCAATTAAAATGAAACAGAAGAAATATTATTTAAGATACACTTTGAATCATATTAATATGAAAAAAAAACAATAACAACTCATATGGTTTTCTCTATAGTCTAAATATCAAATTAATGTGATCTAATTTAATTTTAAAAGTTAGTTAAATTAACTCTAAAAAACACAATATAACAACTTAAAAAATGAAAATGACATTTTACAAAATTAACTTTTTAAGATTTCTTTTTTTTTGAGTTGATTGATGCGGAACTCTAAATTGAATCACTATTTCATATAGTTATTTAATATTAAAAATAGCAAAAACTTTTGATTTGTTAAAATATATTAATAAAATGAGAGAAAATAATATTAAAAATATGTAAAATAAAAACAAAATAACAGGGGGAAAGTTTTCTTAATGCTTAGGTTGATGATAGTACAATTCAAATCAGGAACTTTTCCTGCAAAAGTATTTTATCTAATATTTAATTACTAGGAATTAGTTAAATCAGGATAAATTTTTAGATCAAAAAGCTTAAAACTATCTGTCTCATATAAAAAGTGAAAATATGATTCCCCTCAATTATAATTTTAGAAATTGTGATTTGGGACAATCTTATTTTTAACCAAACAAGATCTTTGGATCATTTGACAATGAATAAAAATGATAGTGTTAAAATATTTTATAAAAAATTATGTTATTCTATTTTTTAAAAAATTATTTTAAAAATCAAATAAATTATTGATCTATTACAATTGTTTGTCCCACTTTAAGAAATCTTTTTAATAAAAAAGAGTACATTTAAGACATACAATAAAGAATAGGACCCACTGACACTATGGGATATAATGAAGTTTCTTTAAGGTTTTCTTTTCATTTACTTTTATTTAGGGCCTACTATTTTGCTTATAAGCCCTCACAAACTAATAATTTACAGGAGTTTGGAGAGAGAATTCCGAGTTTTGAAATATCGATAAAATTATATTTGTTTATATATCGAAAGGATTGAATTAAAATGCGTCGAATAATGGGTTATAGAGTGGGTTAAGATTTAATTTCATCTCAATTGCTTACTTTATTTGTTTTTAATATTTTTAATACTTAATTAAATTATATTTTTTTATTTTGGATATATAAAACATATCAACTTAAAAAAGAAATTATTTTAAAAAATATTTTGACCAGATCCCTTTAGAGTTAATTCGAATTGAATATCTATCCAACTTTAAATAGATTAGATTAAAATAGATTAAACTAATAAATAATGAATTAAATTTAATTTTGTCAAAAGAATTTATGCGTAAATTATGGGAAAATTTGGTGCATAAAAGTTTGCTTAAAAAAGGTGATTTGATGCTTCTGTTTACACAGTAAAGCATAAGTAGTGTGTGTCTGATATGTAGTACCATAAAAAGCATTAAAAAATATTATAAGATACATATTGATTGGACAATACGACTTCATCTTAACTTCAAATTAACAAGGAAGATGTTCATATCTCAAAGTTAAAATGAAGTCGTTTCGTGGACTGTATAAAAATAATATTAAATACAGTATATTAATAATATTTATATGAATTATATTTTGATTATTTACTATGTATTATATTATTTAATTTAATGTATTAGAAATATGGAAAATGATCGAAAACATCTTTGAATTATTAAAAATGGTATAAAAAAATATTCTTCATCCACCCACTAGGTATAAAATGTCCTTGTCATATATATTTGGGTTCAAAAATATTCTTTTCTTTATCGGAATATTTTTAGGTCCAATAATACCTTTTATTCACCTTTTTGGCTTATTTATATTCTTAAAACTAACAATACTCTCTTTTTTCTTTTTCCTTTTTTAGAAAGCTAAATTGGTTAATTATTTTAATAAATCACTTTTTTTTAAAATCACTTTAATCCTTAAAGAGATACATTATTTCGATTTGAATACATTACGGGAAAGAAATCTATAAAGATGGAGATTTATTTTATTCTATAAGAAAATGAAACATAATAAATATTTGTTTATATATAAAAAAGGAGAGGATTGTTAGTTTCAAGGGTATAAGTGAGTCAAAAAGATGAATAAATGACATTTTTAGACCCAAAAATATTCTGCTAAAGAAAAAAATATTTTTGGATCAAAGATAGATGACAAACACATTTTAGGTTCAATAGATGGATGAAGAGTTTTTTGTACCATTTTTCAATAGTTCGAGGTTTTTAAGCTTTTTTTAATTAAAAATAACATGCATTGCACAAAAAAAATTATTTACAAAGATATTCTTCATAATAATAATAATATAAAAATATTTTGAGGGGTAATGTGATATTTAACCATTCTAATGCATGCATTAAAAGCATTGCATTACTAATACGTAGAAATCTATGATATTAGCAATGCACACCTTAATACACAAATGATATATAACTAATGCTTACGTTAGTTATATATACTATGAAAACATGTACCAAACAAGATATTATTGACACAAAGAGTTAATGTATGTAGTATTTTGTCAATATACTCTATCAAATGGTCCTTTAATATTTATTATTACTTTTTTCATTTATTTGTTTGATCTGTTTTGATTTAGCATAAAATTTCATAAAATAAAAAATTTAAAATTCTATAATTTTGAACTAAAAATTTAAAAATCATATTAAAATATGTTTTAATCTTACAATCTTAAATAGTTAAAAAAATATTTTTGGGGCAAATCTTAGAATGGGGCATACTAAAAGCACTTTGAGGCGTAAATTAAAAGCACGAATACATTTTAAAAAGCAAGATATAATTGATATGATATATTTTATATTTAGGTAAAACAATTATGAGTTTTGGGTGTGAGCCAAGAATATTTTTTAAAAAAATGTTGAAAGTGTCGTCTCAGAATATAAATATGCAATGCAAAATAATAAGAAAAAATGATGGCACCAATGAAACAACTCCAAACAGACTAACAAGGGTAAATATAAGACTGTAGTAATTATTAAATTATATCTTTGCAATCATGAGAGTTCTTCTGATTATATAATTTTCATTGTTTCTAGAAATGGTAAGTTATAGTAAGTGTTTTTTTTTTTTTCACAATTTTCTTAGAAAAATAAATTCAACTTAATTTGTACCTAAATCAGAGAAAATGAGTCATGCAATTAATGAAATCCAAGTATTCTTTTTCCTATTTATCTCTTAGGGTGTGTTTGGTACCAAAAAGAAATATTTTTCACAAAAATGAGTTAATTGTTAACTTATTTTCTTATGTTTAGTTGATAAGTCAAAAAATATCTTTATTGTTTAGTTAATAAATAAAAATATTATTTAGAAAAAAATTATTTTTACTTAAAGAGTAGAAAATAATTTTTTAGAAAAATAATTTCTGACATGAAAATATTTTCATAATTTGAAATATTTTTTAAAAATAAATATTAAATTTTTTTTGGGGGGTAAGGATGGGGTTGAGTAAAACATTAAAACTTTCAAACTTTGAATTTTTTAGAAACTAACTTTTTAACCTTTTTTGGTATGGGGGACGAGAAGGGGGTGGGGGGGTGGGGGAGGTTGGGGTGCGAGGTGAAGTAAAAAATTAAAATTTTTAAATTTAAAATCTTTTATAATTTTTTTTATTTTTTTATAAAAGGGG
>JAPFFP010044196.1:0-12601 GCA_026153255.1 Solanum medicagineum
ACAACCAATATTTCACTTCTTAATTCAAGTCTCAAACCCTCACAAGATTTCAAGGTTCTCAGTCAAGCTTCAAGTCTCCATCTCCAATCTTCACCAAGTTCATCTCCAAAGCTAACGTATGTGGGTTTCTTTCATGGGTTCCTTTCTCACATGATACCCAAGTTGTCCTTACTCTAAATTGCATGGGTCTTATCTATTATGATAATCACTGTACACTATGTTAGGGTTCATGAAATTATGATTATTATACCATGTTTTGAGCTATGAATCTATTGTAAGATTTTGATGAAGGGTTTTGATGTGAGGGTGTTACCAAGTATCTATTGAAGTTTTTACATTGAATTTTCTAGAATGATTCCATTTTTAATTGCATGGGTTTACACTAATATTACACACCCTCTTAGTGTTTGATAAAATATTCGGTTATGGATTCTTGAGAAATTGAAGGTCCAATGTATGACTATGAATTGAATGACTATATGATGATGAAATGAAAATGAAAAGGAATGTATGTACATGATGATGATATAAGTATGTGTGTGTGTGTATATATATATATATGATATAACTCCATATAATGTTGGGGATGACAAAGCCCAGCTCGGGGAATTGCAGGCCCGAGTAACCTATCAAGGGATTGGTACCTTCATCACCTAACTTTGTGGGTGGTGGGCCTGGGTAGCCTTGTTGGAGGTTGGTACCCATCAACCTTGATGGAGGGTTTGTACTCTGTCAACCTCTATGGGGGGTTAATACTCCATCAACCTCGCTGGGGAGTTTGTACTCCATCAACCTCATGAAGGGGTTAGTTCCTCATGTTCCTACCCAAGGGGGTGGTAGGCCTTGGCTTGCACTACAATGGTCACTCCTTACGCTCATATTATGGTCTATATAAGCATGAATTTTAATTCAAGTATCATTTGTACATGTCATATTGCTAGTATGCCATTCATTACTTATGATTATGCATTTTGCCTCTGATGTCTACCTCTTGTTGCATTGCATCCTACATACTTAGTACATTCATACATACTAACGCATACTCTATGGTTACATGTTGTCACCATGTAGGAATCGATGAACCGATTGATCATCCTCCTCCATATGTCTAGTACGACTTCTATCAAGCTTGTTTTGAGTTCTCCTTTTCGGTGACGTTACTTATGATCTATTGGTATGTATTAGGGCTTTCGCTCTTTGACTTATGTATTGACTATGAGGGTGAGGCCGGTTCCTTTTTATTGGCGCTTGCTCTTATCGATGCATTAGAGGTGTTATTGGACATGTCATCTATCTATGCTATGAGCTTGACTCTATTGACTTTTCATGTTTATGATATGGGATCCTTAGTCCCAATTCCGCTTGTTTAAGCTTATCTCTTATTGTCATTTCTACTTGATTCCGCAACCAAGGATGTGTAATGATATACTACCAGGCTTGTTTGGGGTTTCTTCGGGTTCCCCATTTGTCGGTTACGTATAGGCCCTAGGCTTTGGTAGTCACACCCGTACTACCATATTGGGGTATAGATACCTCAATTGCCTTGTCGGGGAGTGGTAAGCTCGTACTACTATGTTGGGGGTAGATACCTCAGTTGCCTTGTTGGGGGGTGGTAAGCCCATACTAGTAATTGAGGGGCAAATACCTCAATCGCCTTCCAAGGGGGTGGTATGACTTGGATTCTGAAACGACCCCAAAAAGTGCGCAAAAATGTGCCTCAGAATGCCCAAAATTTAAAATTTCATATAACTTAAAATCCATTTGCTATTTCAAAAATTCAATTTCATATTCTTGTTTAGGGGGTCAAAATTAGGTGAAGAAGGGTCTAACCCCGATTTAAGAGCGAACGATTAGCAATTATGAAATTCCATGGTGCAATCTCAAGTGAGGGAAGCGACACGCCTCAGCTCATTTTGGGGACTGTTTTTTTAGTTCGGTCCAAGACTTCTAAGTGTTGGGCCTAAGTATTCCCAAACATGTTTTTACCTATACACAGCCAGATTTTACCCTCATATTACCCAAAACATTCCCCAATACTCACTCAAACACATAGCCATAATTTCACTCAAAAAATTCAATTCCCAAACCCTCATCCCAAGATAAAGTTCTCCTTCAAGGTTCTTCTTCAAGCTTCATATATCCATCTCCAATCTTCACCAAGTTCATCTCTAAGGTAAGGTACATGGGTTTTAGCCATTGGGTCCTTCCACCCACGGTGCCCTAACCTCCTTTTACTCAAATTGCATGATTTAAAGTTGATTTACAAATGGGTCTCTTATTATGAAATTCACTGCACACTACGTTAAAGCTAAGAGAAATTGTGATTTTGCTATGTTTTGAGCTATAACTCTTTGATCAATTCTAAGATTTGAGGAGGGGTTTTAATGTATGTTGCTTGAGGGTGTTGCAAGGTATTGATTGACGATTTTACAATGTATTTTCCTGCATGATTTCATCTCTGAATTTCATGGTTTTATACTAGTATTACACACCCTCTAAGTGTTTGATAAAATGCCCAAATGTGGTTTCTTGAGGAGTTGAAGGTCCAAAGCATGATATATGATATGAATGACTATATGATGATGAAATGAGCTTATGTATATGATATACTCTATATAAAGTGTTGCATTATACCCGATCCGGGGGGATAAGAGCCCGGGTAACGAAGGTGGGAGTTTGTACTCATCAAACATGTGAGGGGTTTGTACCACACAACCACCAAGGGGTTTGTACCTTGAGTAGCTAGCTTGGTCTCTTCTACATATATGATATCCTATATGAGCATGAGTTACTTAAGCATATTTTACTTAACCATCGATAATAGATGTCATATTGTTATATTATGCCTATTGCTTAATATTATGCATTTTGATTATGATGCCTAACTATTTTTGCATTGAATTCTACATACTTAGTACATTCAAATGTACTAACGCACACTCTTGCCTACAATATATCACCATGTAAGACCTGGAACCAAAGTTCATCATCCTCCTCCTCATGGCTATTTCGGTGCTACTCAAGCTAGTTGGAGTCTTTCACTTTGGGGACATTAGTCTATGCTCTCTCGTTATGTATTGAGACACTCTTCTTTATGTTCTATTTGATAATGAGGGAGAGCCCGGTTGCTTTGTCTTGGCCCCACTATTACTTATGTAGTAGAGGTGGTTGTTGGACATGTTATGTATCTATAATATGAGTTTGATTCATGTCCTTTAACTACGATATTGTGCAAGCTTTTCCCTTAGCTTCTTTACCCTTATTCTCGTTCCTTAATGTTTTTGTTGATTCCGCGACCAATGATGTGTAATGACAAGTTAAAAGTCCTGTTTGGGGTTCCTTCGGGTTCTTTATTATAGTGTCACGTCTAGGATTTAGGATTAGGTCATGACAAACTTGGTATCAGAGCCCTAGGTTTTTATATCCTTGGAGTCTAACACACCGCATCGATTAGAGTCTTATTCATAGTTGTGAAGTGTGTCATGACTATGAGTAGGAGGCTATGAGATATTTTAGGAAATATTTTCCTTCTTCATGTTCTGTGTCGTTCTATTCAGTTGTGGTGAGTTTTTCCCCCTAATGATTGTTCTTTGCTATACTAGATCATGCAAAACACTAGATGAAGATGGGCCCAAATTCCTGAGGAGCAACCTACCAATGGTGAGCTCCAAGATGCTCTCACTATGCTTGCCCAAGTGGTAGCCAACCAAGTGAATCAAGGGGCCCTAGCTCCTCAGGCTACTACCCCGGGGGCTAGGGTAAGAGACTTTATGAGGATGAATCCTATAGTATTCTATAGGTCAAAGGTGGATGAAGATCCATAAGAGTTCATTGATGAGGTCTACAAAATCTCGAATATCATGGGTGTTGGGCTGAAGAAAAAGGTGGAGTTGGTGGCGTACCAACACAAAGGGGTAGCCCAAATATGGTATGATCAATGGTAGGATTAAAAGGGAATTGGTAATGTGGTGCTTTGGGAGCAGTTCAAATTAGCTTTCCTTAATCGATTTTTCCCTCTAGAGCTTAGGGAAGGAAAGTAGGTAAAGTTTATGAACATGAAACAAGGTGCTATGAGTGTGAGGAAGTATGCCCTCAAGTTTAATAAACTTTTAAAATATGCTCCTCATTTGGTGACTGATCCTAGATCTATGATGAATAAGTTCGTGATGGGGCTCTCTAACATGGTAAATGAAGAATGTTGGTCTCCGAAGCTAATTAGTGACATGGAATATCTTAGTTAATGACATATGCCGAGCAAATGGAGGAGGAGATATTAAGGAAGTGAAGGGGGAATGAGCCCAAGAGGGCCGGATTTGAGGGTAAATTCAAAAGGGTGCTAAATATTGTCAAGGCCAAGGGCCTTCTCATGCTACTAATAGGGGGTTTTCCAATGACTTCCCTGGTCCTCAAGCTGTTGGTTCGGTGACTCCTATTGATGTGTGCCCTAAATGTCGAATGAGACATGGAGGTCCATTCTTGAAGGTTCTAATGCATACTATAAATGTGGGGAGCTTAGTCACAAGAAGATAGATTGTCCAAGAAACAGTGAGAAGGGCAGGGGAGCAAATGCGGTCCCATTGGGTAGAGGTGGTCCTCAAGGTGGTGCTTTAAGGCACAATCGATTTTATGCACTACATGGGAGGCAAGTTGTTGGTGAGGTCCTCGACGTTGATGCCGGTATGTTGAAAATCTTTGACTTTGATGTATATGCTTTGATTGATCTAGGTGCCACTTTTTCCTTTGTTTCCCCTTTTGTTGATAAAAAGTTCCATGTTGACCCTGAGTTGTTTCCTTGGTCATATGAAGTGTATACTCCTATTGGTGCCTCTATTATTGCTAGGAAAGTTTATAGGAGTTGTCCTATTTGCATTTTGCATAAGTTGTTGCCTTGTAATCTTGCTGAATTAGACATGGTTGATTTTGATGTCATTCTTGTGATGGATTGATTCATGCCTACTATGCTTCTATTGATTGTAGAACCCGTAGGGTCAAATTTCAATTTCCTAATGAACCATTCCTTAAGTGGGAAAGTCAAGACGTGGTGGTCAAAGGTAGATTCATTTCATGCATTAAGGCCTGTAAGTTGATCTCTAAGGGGTGTCTTTACTATCTTGTGAGGGTTAAAGTTGTGGAGTCCAAAGTCCCTTCCATAGAGTCAGTTCCGGTTGTAAATGAGTTTCTTGACATCTTCCCAATTGATCTTCCTGGTGTCCCTCCTAAAAAGGATATTTCGCATATATCTCCTTCTTGATACTCAACCCATTTCTATTCCCCCTTACCGTATGGACACAAAGGAGTTGAATGAGTTAAAGGAACAATTGAAAGATTTGTTGGAAAAAAAGATTTATTTGGACTCTCCAATCACCTTGGGGGTCCCCGGTGTTGTTTTTAAAGAAGGATAGGACATTTAGAATGTGTATTGACTATCGGCAACTCAATAGGGTTACCATCACGAATAGGTATCCTCTTCCAAGGATTGATGATTAATTTGACCAATTACAAGGGGCTAGCTCTCTAAGATCGATTTTCAGTCGGGGTATCATGAAGTAAGGGTGAGGGAGTGTGACATTACCAAGACGACCTTCCGAACTAGGTATGGGCATTATGAGTTTGTTGGGATATCATTTGGGTTGACCATTGCACCGACCATCTTCATGGACCTAACGAATAGGGTCTTCAAACCTTACCTTGATTCCTTTGTTATGGTCATCATTGATGATATTTTGATATATTCACATATTAGGAAGGAGCATATAGGCCATTTTAGGGTTATGTTGCAAAGATTGAGGGAGGAAATATTGTATGCCAAATATGATAAGTGTGAATTTTTGTTGAAGGAGGTTGCATTCATGGGTCATGTGGTGTCGTGGGATTGTAATAAAGTGGATCCTAAGAAAATCGGTATGATTAGAAATTGTCCTAGACCATTGACCCCGTCGTATATTAGGAGCCTCTTAGGCCTAGCGGGGTAATGTAGAAGGTTTGTGAATGGGTTCTCATCCATTGTTTCTCCTATGAAAAAATTAACACAATAGAAGGTTAAATTTGTGTGGACAGTTTAGTGTAAGAGGAGCTTCCAAACATTGAAAGACAAGCTTGTGTCCCCTCCTATATTATTACAACTAGATGGGCTTGAGGGATTTGTGGTGTATTGTGATGCTTCCCGAGTTGGGTTGGGTTGGGTGCTGATGCAAAATGGTAAGGTCATAGCTTATGCTTCAAGACAACTCAAGGTATATCAAAGGAACTACCCCACCCATGATCTAGAGTTAGTAACCGTTGTGTTTGCATTAAAGATTTGGCATCACTAATTGTATGGGGTGCATGTGGATGTGTTCATCGATCATAAGAGCATCCAATATGCTTTCACTCAAAATGATCTCAACTTGAGTCAAAGGAGATGGTTAGAACTTCATAAAGACTATGATATGAGTGTGCACTATAATCCGGGTAACCTAGCCCGTGTTGATGATGGTAGGGAGATGGCCAAGGAGGGGCATCAATTGGCTAGATTGGGGGTTAGGTTGGAGGAGGTTGGTGATGATGGTGTGGTTGTTGTTGAAGGGTCTAGGTCTTCATTGGTTGATTATGTTATAGCAAAACAGGATCTTGACTCCTCCTTGCTTGAATTGAAGGCCTTGGTGAAAGAGGGTGATGTGCTGTCAAAATACAACACATTTGTGCCTGAAACAGGGGATTTTGTGAGTTCTTAAAGCAACTTTTTAGTGTTTTGATTTGTTTTTATGTTAATGTTGCAGAAAAGTGAGGTTGGCATGATTTTGAAGAAAAGTTATAGATTTTGCTGAAATACATGCCTTACAAACCAACCTACGAGTCGTAGGGTGGTGTCGTAGCAGGAATCCAAGACCAAAAATCAGAAATCTACCAATTGAAGGTCACTCCTACGAGGACATCCTACGAGTCGTAAGACAACTACGACTCGTATAGGTGGACTCGTCGCACGAATCAGAGGCCCAAAATGTTGGATGAAGAAAACTGAAGACCAAGACTACAAGACAAACATACGAGTCGTAGCTCAAGTAACGACTCATACCTATAGATTGTACCAGTTCTATACAAGATTCCAAGAACCTGATACGAGACATCGAGTATGACTCGTAGTCCAACCTACGAGCCATAACTGTTAAATTTATTAGATGCTATCTATGTTTTCTACATAATTCCTATGGTTGTTTTTTAAATACTATAAACAATTTAAGTTATGTTTTTGAGGGGGAGTTCAATCATTACACGCTTCTCCGTTACATTTTGAAGCTTTTCTTCGGTTTTTGGAGGAGATTATTGTTTTCTTTTTGGAAACACATTCTGAGAATTGCAAATCTTGCTTTGTACTCATGGTTGATTAATCAAGCTTATGGGTTTGCACCTTGTGGTTCCTATGTCCTTCATTGTTACTGGTGAAACTCACTATGTCTATTATGTGCATTTTGGTGTGTTTTATCTTAGCCATGAGTAGCTAAGCACCCACAACTTGGGGTTATGGGAACCATGGGTAGTTGACTTGAGATGACCTAGGTTTTGTTTATGTCTATGATTGGGTATTTGGATGTATTGTTTATTTCTCCTAATAACTCATGTTGTTTGGTGGTGGCCAACATTAAACCCTGCCTACTATCGCAATCCCAACCAAGGTAGTGACGAATAGGAAAAAGGAAGTAGATAACATGATACAGTTGATGTGTTCCCGTCTAATCAACCAAACCTTACAAAGAGGAGGTTGACTGGGATAATAGGTAACGGCTAGTTGGCACACCATGGTAGCCAATCAAGCACCATGGTGAAATTTGACCTTTATCTTCACAAGAGGACTGGAAGAACCTAAGTTACAGTCCTGCGTGCAATTCATCGATCATAGTTATGTTATCTAGGGTAATTGAGTCAATAAACCATGGGAAACACAATTCCCAAATTTTGCCCAAAATTGACTATTTTCCTGTATTTTAATTAGTGTTTATTTTATGGTTTTTTTTGAATCACAACCCCCCTATTTAGAGATTGTAGTTATAGATACTAGGAATGGTTTGTAGTGAAATCTTATAGTCAAACCCTGTATTCCATGTCGATTCAACCCTAACCATAGTTAGGTTAATTACTGATAGCAACCACATTCTTATTGGAGAGTGACCATCATAAAAAATTATGGCGCCGTTATCGGGGAATACTCGTAAGTTTTGATTTAATTTCATTATTCGTTAATCCTAGTGTTATTTTCTAGAGTCTCTTGTATTTTACATTTTTTTGTTTCTTTTTGCTAGTAATTCTAGGTACAGATTGGTTGGCACTATGACTGAGCAGAAGCTGTACATTGTAACCAATTTGTTGGAAGCTTTACAGAGGCGTGCCCTATTTCATGGGGAAGGGTCCGAGGATCCCAAGATTCTTCTACAGAATTTCAAGCAAATGTTGAGGGAGGTCCTTGGAATAAGACATCCTATTAGGAGGCTATGGCTCTTCAAGTTTTCCCCATGACTCTCTAGAATGAAGCTGCAGTATGGTGGTCAATCCTCCCACCTGATGTTTGCTCAAACTGGGAGGATGTACACAGAGTCTTCCTCAGAAACTTCTATAAGGAGTCCAACAAGCAAAAGCTACAGAACAACATCTGTAAGTTCATAAGATTGCCAGCAAAACCTTTTGTTGTGGCTTGGGAGAGATACAAGCAGTGTTTGGCAACAAATCAGAATCATAGTCTAACTGATGATTAATTGGCGGCCAATTTCTATCGCGCACTAACTTCTAAACTACAAGGGCAGGCTGACGCATTGTTCAGAGGAGATTGTTGGGAGTTCATAAGGCAACCATTTAATGAGATAAATAAGATTATGGACAAGCTATCCGTAATTGCACAATTCTACTAACCCCTTCAAGGGCAAGTCGGACCAACTAATAGTGCACCTACGGGAGCCTTTAGTAAATCCAAAAATGAAAATGCGGTATATTGGACAAAGTTACCCTATAAGTAGTATCACTGATAAACTGACCCGGATTGAACATATGCTTGAACAAGTCCTAGTCAAGGTGAATGAGCTAGATGACATTTGCAGGGAAATAAGATTTGATGTCCTCAAACATAATTACAAATTGGAACAACAAACTATAGCGATGCAAAGTTTGTGTGATAGGATTGACCAGCTTGCTGAACAACTAGATGCAATGCCAGACGAACAAAGGAAAAGTAGAAGAAGCAGTGATGGATCCTAAGAGGAAGTGTGAGTACTCATGAATGACTGAGTCGAGCCATGACGTTAAACAAGGCACTTCTTGGGAGGCAACCCAAGTATGTTGTGTGTTTTGGTTTATTTTGAGACACTTTCTCATATTTAAATTGTTGGATAATAGTTTAATATGTGTTTGAAATAGTTGACACTTGGAACCAGTTGCAGCAATTGGTATTTTGGTTTATTTTAAGTGATAGGTTGCAGGAACAAACCAAGAGCTGAAGAATTGATAAATCACTTTGAGGCATTTTCTACGAGTAGGCTTACGAGTTGTAGAGAAGGTTATGACTCGTAGTCATTCCATGTAGAAAGAAACAGTGAGTACCAGAATTTGTCTTTCACACTACGACCCAAAACTTATGATTCGTAGGATCCCCTACGAGTTGTAAGTGGGGTTTGTTGTGCTCAAGTATGAAATACAAATTGGTCTAAGTGTTGGATCTGCTACGTGATCAGGACTTACGAGTTGTAAGATGTCATATGACTCATAGTCGAGGTTTCATAAGACCAATTTGCAGAATTAGAAAGCACGAACCATTTTGAATTTTAAGAGATTTGCGTCTCTTAGCTCTTTATGCCGATTCATGCAGCGTCCCCTTTCAGTTGATAACTTCCCCCATCATCCTTTATCTTTATTTCATAACCTTTACATTTTAACCAACTAAAACTCCCTTGAAATTGAAGTGTGCACCAAGAACTCGGCTGATTTTTTCTTCTTCTTATCATTCATTCAGTCATTTGGTAAGTTATCGTGGTTAAAATTGGTTTTGAATAAGCTCTTGTCTGATGGTTGCATGGATGAATTTTTTAGAACCATTAGTCATGTGAAAATAATTGTGACAACAAGAAGAATGGGATACAAAAGTGCTTGCTTCCTTGTAAAAGGTCGAGTCTTGAGGTTTGTCCTTCCGTGGTGATTACAAAAACTGATATGATGATCGTGTGCTTTGTTGCATACTTTATTAGTCATTATCATATGAAGATCATGTGGAACTGAAATTGTGGGTTGAGGGGTGTTACCATTTTACTTTCAAATATGTGATGATGTTGATACCTCTGAAAGAAATTAGAACTGTTAAGGTTGATTACTGCTTTGTTTTATTATGACTGGTTATGAAGAATGTGTAGATTTGTTGCGTTGTTGTCTATGCCTTTGTGTTGTAATCTTCTGTGCTTGCTTGAGTAGTTGTTGGTCTTAATGGAGATGTAGGAGACATCTGAGGTTCTTCTGATTTTCTATTACGAAGACTCACCACGAGTTGTAGTGCTCACTACGAGTCATTGTGACCCCTCGTACAAGGTAACAGTCATCTAAGGTGCCTTACCATTTTCCATGTGAGAAACACCTACGACTTATAGCATCTGTTATGAGTCATAATGGTGACCTCATAGTCCTGATCTGGATTCTCAAACTAACTCTAAAATGAGTCACGAGCCGAGACTACGACTTGTACGCCAACCTATGAGTCATATCTACGCCTCGTAGCTTATTCCATAATGCTTTTTGCTTTATGAGTTGGTTATATGTTGCTAATGTATGACTCGTAGGTCACCCTACGAGTCGTATCTGTACTGCAGCCTCGCACCTGGTTCAGGTTGTTTTCATTTTAGTAATTCTAATGTTTTTTTTTAGTTGTTTCATTTGCTACTTTTTATTTGGAATACAACATCTTAGCACTCATGCTTTAACATGCTTATAGAAAAAATGTCTTTAAGAGGACGACGGGGTACTGTTTCTATTTCAGGTCATCGCCAAAGAGATGAGTCCACCAAGGAGGAGCAATCGACTGAAAAGATACACATACACCTTGACTCAGCAGCAAACGTGCCTTTGGCATGAGTACAATCAATCAGAGTACCGATGGAAGTGGATAGCTCCTCCCAGTCTATTGAGGAGGGTGAAGAAACTGAGTCAAATGATGATGACCCCACTTCTGATGCATATTCTATTGAGGTGTCTCAAGCTCATGAAAAGAGATTGTTCCTCCACAGCCTGAGGATTCAGCGTACGCCATCACCTCCACCGATCCGCAAAACACAAGATGGTGTGTTCCTTGACTGCAAGAGAGCTACGATAAGGGACTACAACTTAAGGGTCAAAGGAGGCCAGTGCAAAAAATTCACGAGGAGGCAAGTTTGAAAGCCTCAGGGTTGAATGGGCATGCCAGGTTTAGAAGCTGACATGGACCACCATGGATTAGGATGGTTATCACAAGTGTTGGAGAAGTACACTCCTTACTTGGTTCGGGAATTCTATGCTTTGTATTATGCTACTGCACGGAGCAACCTTCCGAGGCTCATGATGCCCAGTGATGCACCACGGTTGAGTGAAGTCATGGTCAAGGGTGAGATAGTTGACATCTTAGAAGAGACTATTCGAAGGGTGTTATTCGGGCCGAATTATAGAGTCCCACATTTTATAGCAAAATATGACCGTAGGATTTCAAACATGAGGAAACCAATTAATCAGAATGATGTTGGGCTGAAAACAAAATTATTATGGTGGATAGCAAGCCAAGTTTGCGTGGAAGGAGTCAAGCCGATGTGCGTTACTGACCATTCCAAGCATATTCTGAAGGCCTATCTCTTATTTAGGACAATGTTCTGGTGGTCTATTATCCGGATGCGCATCAGGCTAACATTCACATTCACAGATAATGTGATCTCATTAGAGAGGGTTGTATTGTTGGCGAGCATCTTGGTAGGGTATGAAATACATTGGGCTCAAGTTTTTACAGAACAGATCCACGAGTCAGCACTCCACACTCATCAGGCATTGTCATTCCCCATTTTTATTCATACACTATGTAAGGAGATGGGTGTAATGGTTTCTCTTCACTTGGACCCTCATGTATAGCCCTTGCATATGATGGATCCCACCAAATGAAGGCTGATCAAAATCCAATCGCCCTACAGAGAGCTATCCCACCTCCTATGTTAGAGCCATTCCGAGTAGAGTCTCAGATGCCAGGTTTACCTCCAGGTACCACCGGCACTAGTCTGGCTACTACAGAGCCTCCGCCAGCTATTGAAATCGAGTCTACACCATCCTCTAGCACTCTAGCACCAGCAACACCTTCTCTAAGGTTGACCCTCTTTTCTCTATTGTTGCATTTGAGGCTTTACTATACAAGGTGTTTATGGCAGAGGGTAGACTAAGTGAGTTGTCAGCACGGGTCCGGCCATTGATTGATCAGACTTTTCAAGATTCTGAGGTGAGGATGAAGGCATATGCTTGAGTTTTGGTTGATGAGAGAGTATGAGCAGTGGATGCGAGGGTAGATGCGTTTGAGGCCAGAGTTCACAAGAGGCTTGAGAGAGCTAGGCTTGCCAATGCGACAACAGTTACTGAGGAGTTGGCC
>JAPFFP010044197.1:0-84415 GCA_026153255.1 Solanum medicagineum
GCTTAGGGTGTGTACTGACACAACATGGTAGGGTAATTGCTTATGCATCTAGACAGCTACGACCACATGAGAAAAACCACCCAACACCTGATCTTAAGCTAGTAGCAGTTTGTTTGCTCTTAAAATATGGTGCCACTATTTGTATGGGCTTCATGTTGACATATATACTGATCATAAGAGCCTACAATACATCTTCAAGCAGAAACACCTAAACTTGGATAGCAAAGATGGCTAGAGCTAATAAAAGGATTATGACGTTGATATACTTTACCATCCGAGGAAGGCAAATGTGGTAGCCATTGCTCTGAGTCGTAAGACAATCATGAATATTGGTGATCAAGCAGTGGTAAGTCAAGGGGTGGCTAAGGATCTACGACAACTAGAAAGTTTAGGAGTTCGCCTTCTTGAGACTTCAAAGGAAGGGGTTGTTATGCATAATGCAGCGGAGGCTTTGTTGGTAATGGAGGTGAAAGAAAGTCAGTTTGAGGATCCTATTTTACGACAACTTAAAGACAAGGTGAGTTAGGGTATGATAAAGGGGTTTGACTTTAAACAAAATGGAATACTTTATTGCAAAAATAGATTATGTATGCCTGATATTAATGGACTAAGGAAGAGGATAATGGATGAAACCCATCATTCCAGATATTCCATCCATCCAGATCAACTAAGATGTATCATGACCTAAAGGGAATGTTTCAATGGGGAGGTATGAAAAAGGACCTTGAAAATTTTGTGGCTCAACGTCCAAATTGCCAACAAGTGAAAATAGAACACCAAAAGCCATGAAGTTATATGCAATGTATAGAGCTTCCAACATGGAAGTGGGATATCATCAATATTTATTTTGTTACCAGGTTGCCTTGCTCATTTCAGATGTTTGACTCCATATGGGTAATCATTGATACACTCTCAAAGTCAGCACACTTATTGCCAGTTAGGAGTGATTATTCAGCTGAAGAGTATGCCAAGTTATACCTCAAAGAGATAGTCAGGCTACATAAGGTCCCGATCTCCATTATATCTGATCGGGGGTCTCAACGCACTGCAAAGTTTTGGAAGTCCTTCCAAAGGAGTTTAGGGATACAAGTGAATTTAAGTAAATCATTCCATGCTCAAACAAATGGTCAAGCAGAATGCACCATTCAAACACTTGAAGATATGTTGCGAGCTTGTGCATTGGACTTTAAAGGTAGTTGGGTGGACCATTTTCCACTTATTGAATTTGCCTATAATAATAGCTACCACTCAAGTATCAAGATGGCAGCTTATGAAGCTTTGTATGGAAGGTAATGTAGGTCGTCAATCGGATCGTCTGAAGTGGGTGAAACCACCTTACTTGGGCCAGATCTAGTACAACAAGCAATGGAAAAAGTTAAGGTAATATAGCAGTGGCTAGGAACATCCCAAAGTCATCACAAATTATATGCGGATGCTAGAAGAAGAGGACTGGAATTCTCAGTAGAGGATTGGGTATTTTTAAAGCTGTCTCCAATGAAAGAGGTTATGAGGTTTTGTAATAAAGGAAGACTGTGCCCACATTACATAGGGCTATATAAAATTATTAAAAAGTTCGGGCAGGTTGCATATGAACTAGAGCTACCCCAAGAGCTTTCAATGGTTCATCTAGTTTTTCATGTATCAATGCTTCAAAAATACATAGGTGAACCATCTCATATCACTCTTATTGAAGACGTGCAGGTTACAGAAGATCTTACATATGAAGAGGTACCATTGCTATTCTAGATCGTCAAGTTAAGAAGATAATAAATAAAGAAATAGCTTCAGTTAAAGAACAATGGAGAAACCAGCAAGCAGAAGAAATAACATAGGAGGCCGAGGACGCGATGAAATCAAAATACCCTTACTTATTTGAAGCTAAACAGGAAGTGCAACATGCTGAATAGGGACACTAATAGGTACGTGTGATTAAATACTTAGTGTGTTGTCGAAAGTTTGTGTAAGTAAAGGTTTAAACTTGGTTAAGCTATTTAATTGTGCTAACATTCGAGGACGAAAGTTCCTAAGGGTGGGTGATGTAACACCCCACATCTTACAATACTAGTACTATGCAAATGAAACATGATATGGCTTTTCAAATTAGCGCCAACTTTTAAAAGTTCTTGAATCTCAAATTAGAGGGCAATATGTATGTCTAATGCTGAAGAGGGTCGACTGTAAATAAGTTTTAAGTCAAATTGAGGAGATCACGACCTTAAATGAAGTTAGAGAAGTGAGGTGCTTGTAGGACTTAGGAAGCTAGAAGGTGAGTTACCTACTGGCTTAGCATAAATTTGAAAGCTAAATGGAGACGAGGTTTGACGTCAAATTTGTCCAAGTGCGATTATGAATAAAGTATGTGTTAAGGGTGCAAGTTTAGCACATGTTTTAGCATCATAAATGGAATATATTTTCAGCCAAAGAATAATAGAGAAAGGACCCAAGTGCAACAAAACTCACTTGGTGAATTGGGCAAAAACTAAGTAAGGAGAAAAGGGAAAAGTTGGTAGCCAAGGCCCAACTAATTCGAACCCAATAAGGCCCAAGTGAAATGGGAAAAAAGTTGCATCACCAGCTTAGTAATGTAAGGCTAAAAATGCCTTAGTAGGTCGGCCAAAATCTCCCTTTAAAAAGGGTTTAAAACAGCTCCCATAAGCCATTTTGACTTGAACAAAAGAATGAGATTGTTTTGCAAGTTCTCTCTCAACTCTTTCTATACTTTACAAGCAACCACAAGAGACTTTTAGGGTTCTTGGAGGAGCCATACACCTTGAGGGTAAAATTAAGTGAGAATACTTATGTGTTTAGTATGTTTTTCTTATGTAAAACAAGAGGCTAAGTTGATTATACCTTTGCTGAAATTGTTGGACAACATGTGTTCCAAAAGTTGTTGTACATTTTTCTTATTTATTGGAAGCTTTTCTCTGTTTGGTTGGATTGGTTATGAAGGGAGGATAATATTATTAATGACTGTTGGTTCTATAATGATCTACAAAGGCTGCTGCACCGTTTTTACAGTTTGCAAAATTGAGTTTTGTGTGATATCATAATTGTGCTCGTAATAGAAACTTGTGGGCTGATTGATTGAGGACTATGGTCTCACGTCCTCCACCTATTTTGAGGACTATTTTAGAACTATTTTAGGACTAGTTGTATGTGTATATATGGTGGGGATAGTTTGGTTAAAGTTGGCACTGGTTTGGAATTGTCGACGTCAAAATGTAGCGAAGGGATGTAACGTTATGCCGCCTATTTGAATGTTGCGTAGAATTGTTATGTGTTGTGCTTTGTGGGCTATTGTAAGACTGTTATGGCACTAAAACAAGGTGCACATAATATGTATATGAGAATGTGTATTAGAAAATACGATCAGGGGTGGAAAGGTTGAAAGAATACGCTCGGGTTTATAATTATCCGCTTGTTGCCCTATGTTGATTTTTTTATGAGATTGGGCTGCCAAGATGTGTCTATTGGCTGCCAATACTAGTTTCATCACCTACTATATTGTATATAAATATTTTTAGGAAGTGAAGTTGATCTTGAGGTAATAGCGAGGTCGTACAATGAGGTATGTAAGGCTACTTGATTTCGTATTGTTTTGTATGAAACATAGATCCCTCGTTGGCATATAAAGGCACTTACCAACTCCGACACAGCTATTGATCGCGTCTCAACTCTTTTACATGTTCATATGCTCCCATACATAGTCACCTTCAAATCAGCATACATACTTGGATACCAAGATACAGGAGTTTGTTCTACTAAATAAAGTTCATGTGTTGTTCTAGCTCCTATGCATTTCATTATTTGTGTAACCTACTCCTTTCATTATGGTGTTGTATTTTGTGATTATTTACATGTCATATATTGTATCTACAATCCTGCAACTCTAATATTATGACCACCAAAAGCATCATCGCAAGAGTAATTGAAAGATAAAGTATATTACCTATTGATGGGTGGTAACCCAAGTGGTGGAAGAATCACCTCGCCAGGGTCGATCCTATCACGGGGGGTAGCCCTAGAGGTGAAAGGAAAAACCTAGCTAGGGCTGATCCCAATATAGATTTGCCACTGATCAGCTGGTCACTTCTATTACATGTTATGCGCAGATTATATAGTAAAGGTAAAGTAATAAAAAGAACATAAAGTACATGTTCCCACAGTATGACTAAGGGTGGTCTCTTATCCTATACTAGTGCATAGTTTCATCTGAATTATTACTTCTTATACAGTATTTCCTGCCTTACATATTCAGTACATTATCTCATACTGACTTCCTTTATGGGGGACCTGCGTTTCATGTTGCAGGTGCAGGTGCTAGTAGATCTCCCCAGTAGGAGTAAAGGATATTCAGCTGCTGTTACCAAGTTCCAGGTTGCTTCAGAGCTTTATGTGTCTCGAGCTTATATTTTTGTATTGTATAGTTAGTCAAGGCAGGGCCAGTCCCGACCTTTATTAGATACTTTTCACTATCTAAATTAAAGTGTGGTCATGTCTCGTACTTTAGACATTGTGGCCCCAACGGCCTAGCCATATGCATTTCCTTTTGGCTTGTTATTACTGTTTACTTTCTTAAAGGCATGTCAAATGTAGAAATCCCTTATAATATGTGTAGAAAGCGCATAGATACATGTTGGTTCTCCCAAGCCTTATCGGCAACAGGTGCCACTCTGCCTTAACGGGACTTTGGGCGTGACAAAGGTAGGGTTTAAAGATCTTATTCATAAGATCCATGAAGATAGACGGTGCATTGGTCAACCCGACAAACATAACCCCAAATTCATAGTGCCCATACCTAGTCCGTATGGCCGTCTTGGGAATGTCATAGTCCCTCACGTTCACTTGACGATATCTTTACTGAAGATCAATGTTAGACAAGTGACTAGCCGCTTGAAGTTGGTCAAACAAATTATCAGTCCTTGGTAGAGGGTACTTATTCTTGATGGTAACCCAAAATTAAGTTGCCGATAGTCAATACAATTCTAATAGAACCATCCTTCTTCTTCACAAACAACACCGGTGCACCCCAAGGTGATTGCCTAGGCCTAATAAAACCCTTCTGTAACAAATCCCTTAAGTGCTCCTTCAACTCCTTTAACTCCGTCGGGGTCATATGGTAAGGGGGAATAGAAATGGGTTGAGTATCGGGGAGGAGGTCTATGCAAAAATCTATTCCCCTTTCAGGAGGAATACTAGGAAGGTCATTTGGATAGACATCAAGGAATTTACTTGCCACCAGAACCGAATCTATAGGAAGGACCTTGGACTCAGCATCCCTAACCCTCACAAGATGATAGAGACACCCCTTAGAGATCATCTTTTGGGCTTCAATGCAAGAGAGAAACCTACCCTTGACCACTACATCATGACTCTCCCACTCAAGGATGGGTTTATTTTGGAATTTGAACTTGACCCTACAGGTTCTACAATCAATAGAGTCATAATATGTATGCAACCAATCCATCCCAAGAATGATATCAAAATCCACCATATCCAACTAAACAAGATCACAAGGTAATATTTTATGCAAGATGCAAACGGGACAAGTTTTATAGCCCTTTTTAGCAATAATATATAAACCAATGGGATTAGACACCTCATAAGACTCACAAAACAATTCGGGCTCAACGTGAAACTTTTTGGCAACAAAAGGAGTAACAAAAGAAAGAGTGGTATTGGGGTCTATCGATGCATACACATCAAAATCAAAGTCTTTTAACATGCCGGTGATGACATCAGGCACCTCATCAACCCCTTGTTTCCCTTGGAGTACATAGAACCGATTGTGCCTTGGGGCACCACCTTGTTGACCTCTTCTCCCCAAAGGAACCGCATTAGCAGCCCGACCTTGTGGATAAACATCCTTATCGTTGTTGCGATTACGTGGACAATCAATCATATTGGGGCCTACTTCTCCACAACCAAAGCAAGCATTGGTATCCCTCAAGCATGGGCCACCATGACCCCTACCATGCGTTGGTCACATAGCATTAGGGACGACACCACCATCACTTTGGTCCCTTAAGTAGTCATTGGCAAACCTCCTATTAGGAGCATGTGAGGATCCTTGTCTTGATGAAACTAGACACCATTGCAACTTTGGAACTTACCATCGAAATGGTCCCTCTTAGCCTTATTACTCCTCTTCCTCAACTTCCCCCCCTCAAATTGTTTGACATAAGTCATCAAGTGGGAGAAATTCATGTCACTAATCAACATGGTGGTATGACGTTTTTCACTCACTAAATCAGATACACCCATCACAAACTTATTCATTTTAGACATCGAGTTAGCAACCAAGTGTGGAGCATATTTTGAGATTTGGTTAAACTTGAGGGCATACTCCCTCACACTTATAGATCCTTAATTCAAGTTCATGAACTCCATCATTTTGGCCTCCCTAAGCTCAAGTGTAATGAACCAGTTGAGAAAAGCTACCTTAAACTCCTTCCATAAAACCACAGTGTTTTTCCCCTTCTTCTCCTTCCATTGAGTGTACCATATTTGGGCCACCCCCTTGAGTTGGTAGGCCGCCAACTCCGCCTTCTCTTCTAACCTCATACCCATGATAGCCAACACTTTCTATACCTTATCAATAAACTTTTGAGGGTCCTCATCCATCTTAGACCCATTGAACTCAGATGGGTTCATCCTCATAAAGTCTCATACCCATGATGCTGGAGTAGGAACATTTAGGGGCTTGGGCCCCTTGATTGACTTGATTAGCCACAACTTGAGCTAGCTAGGTGAGAGCATCCCGGAGTTCTCCATAAGCCAGTTATTCTTCGGGTGTTCAATCACTTCTTCCTCGTGTTTTAGGCATGATCTAGCATAGCAAAGAACACTAGTTAGGGGGGGAAAACCTTACGTTAACATCTATGGCAGGACATAGAGTAAGAAGAAAGGAAACATTTCCAAAAATGTTTCATAGCCTTTTACTTATAGTTGTGGTGCACAACACAACCATGAATAAGACTAATTGATGTAGTGTATTGGATGCAGAGGACCATTAACAACTTAGTGCTTTGATACCAAATTTGTCATGACACAAGTCTAGGGCCTAGACGTGACACAAAGAATGGGGAACCCAAAGGGACCCCAATCAAGCCTCTTAACATATCATTACACATCTTTGGTCGCGAAAGCAATTAAATAATAATAAAGAGTAAAAAAAGAGAACATAGGGCTAAGGGACTTCTTTCCTATTGTAAAACATCAAGAGTCAAAGAGAGTCAAGGCTTACAACATCATTATATAACTTGTCGAACAACACCTGTAAACAAAGAATGTAGTAGGGGCCAAGACAAGCAACCGGGATTACCCTCAAAGTCAAAACGTACATTAATGGAAAGAGAGTCTTTATACATAGCATAAGATCAAAGACATTATCCCCTAAATTGAGGACTCACAAACTTTCTTTGTAGAGATAGTACTAGCTACAAGGAGGGTGAGGATGATCATGAGGAGCTCCGGTTCCTACGTGGTAACATCATGTAGGCATAAAGTATGCGTTAGTACATTTGAATGTACTAAGTATGTACGATGAAATGCAACAAGGGATAGGCAACATAGTCAAAGCGCAATATCATAAGAAATGGGTAGTATGAGAACAATATGACATGTAAGAATGATATTTGAAGTAAAACATATTCTTATATAGGACATATTACATGTGGAGGAAGAGACCATCATCATAAACCAAGCAACTTAGTACTTGGAATCCAAGGAAATCACCCCTTAGTAGTGATTGAGGTACCAACCCCTCAATTTGTTGACAGACATTACCACCCTCTATTGGAAGTGATCGAGGTACCAACCCATAATTTGGTTGATGGCTTACCACCCCTATCCTAGGTGATTGAAGTACCAACCCCTCAATTGGTTGACAGACATGACCATCCTCCACCGAAAGTAATTGAGGTACCAACCCCTCAATTGGTTGATGGTTTACCACCCCCATCCGAGGTGATTTAGGCATGATCCCTCAAATGGCTATGCTCAACTCACAACATAATATATACTTCTCATGAAATCAACATATGTACACCATCCTGTAATCTTCATAAAGTCACTTAACTCATATGTCATGCATTAGGCCTTTAACAACTCAAGAAACATAATTCAAACATTTTATCAAACACTTGGTGGGTGTATAATGCTAGTGTAAAATAATGCAATTCAAGAGTGAAATCATGCACGAAAACTTAATGTAAAACCACCCACCAAAACTTGGTAATAACCTCATGAAATTTAAATCGAAACCACTCATGAAATCTCAAGATACGTCTAAGATTAATAGGTCAAAACATGCTTAAACAGTAACACTTTTATAAAACCTCAACATAGTTCATAGTAAAATTCATAATAGAAAATCCATAAGTAAAATCAATGTAGGAAAATGAGATTTATGTAAAATGGAAGCTTGGGCACCATGGGAGAAAGGACCCAATGGTTGAAAGCCATATACCTTAGCTTTGGAGAATTTCTTAATGAAAATTGGAATGGAGACTTCAAGCTTAAGTGAAATGCTTAAGATCCGGAATGAGTTTGGAACCCTTGATTTTGAGTAGAATATTTATCTAAGTGTTTGGGAAGTTTTGGGGATTGTCTTGTATGATATGATGGTGAAATATGACTAATTATAGGTATCTTCACGCATAGAATGATTTAGGCCCAAGACTAAATAGCCTTAGACCGAACAACAAAACTGGGCAAAAATAACACTGGTCCGCTATGCAGACCCAACATACAGGAAAAATTTATATAGCTCTGTGACAAGTCTGCGTCGCAGAGCTATCATGGACAACTACTGGATTAAACAATTTGTGAAAATCAACTTTTGCTATGGGTTTTCTGAAATTTGGGTTATACCTACTGCCCACTCAATTTTGCCCCCTGAACAAGAATATGAAGTCAGATTTTTTATAACACTCATGAATTTTGAGCTATACGAGAATTATGATTCCAGGCACTTGTGAGGCACATTTTTGAGCACTTTTTGGGATCGTTTCAGGTCTGCAAGGCCATTTTCAGAGAGATTATCTGATGTGGGGCAATAAGGCCTAGACTTCTACCATAACACCGCCAGTGAGCAGTAACCAGAGAGGTACTACAATGGGGGTAGGTGGTGGAACAAACCGTCTGTATACGATGGGAAACTGAGACAGGATTAAGAGGTTGCATCAAATGCTGTGACACGTATGGTTCGAGTCTTAACTTTCCTTGCTATACTTTACTTGATCTAGGTGTAACTTGTTCTTTTGTGGTTCCATATGTGGCGAGTAAATTTGATATCCTTCCTCAGTGCTTGCTTGAGCCATTTTTTGTTTCTACTCTTATTGGTGAGTTCATTCGAGTTGAGGATTTCTTACCTCAAGGCCCGAAGGTTGATTTCTAAAGGATGTATTTTTCACCTCCTATGGGTCAACTATGATGATGTTGGGTCCCCTTCTATTGAGTCTATTATGATTATGAGTGTGTTTCCTAATGTGCTTCCAGAGGATCTGCCTCGAGTCCCTCCTGATAGAGAGATCGACTTCGGAATTGATGTTCTTCCTAACACCCAACCTATTTCTATCACGCCATATAGAATTGCACCTGCGGAGCTGAAAGAGTTGAAGGAGCAGTTGAGGGATTTATTAGAGAGAGGATTCATAAGTCTAAGTGTCTCTCCATGGGGTGCCCTGGTCTTGTTCGTGCGAAAGAAGGATAGTTCTCTGAGGATGTGTATTGATTACCATCAACTAAATAAGGTGAATATTAAGAGTAAGTATCCCCTTTCGAGGATTGAGGACTTGTTTGACCAACTTTAGGTTGCCATCGTTTTCTCTAAGATAGACCTCAGATCGGGCTATGATCAGTTGAAAGTGAGAGAACGTGACATCCCGAAGATAGCCTGTCGAACTTGATATGGCCACTTTGAGTTCTTATTGATGTCATTTGGGTTGACAAATGCACCAGCAACTTTTATGGACCTGATGAACAGAGTATTTAGACAATATCTTGACACGTTCATGATTGTGTTTATTGACGATATTTTGGTGTGTTCCAGAGATGAGGAGGAACATGCCAATTACCTTCAAATCGCTTTGCAGTCACTCCAAGACAATGAGTTATATGCTAAGTTTTCTAAGTGCAAATTTTGTCTCAAATATATGGCTTCCTTAGGTCATGTGATTTCTGGAGACGGAATTCGAGTGGATACTCAAAAGATTGAGGCTGTTAAGAATTGGACCAGACCAACCTCACCGACCTGTATAAGAAGCTTTCTAGGATTGGCTAGCTATTACCAGAGGTTTGAGGGGTTTTCTTCCATATCTGCATCATTGACCAAATTGACTAAGAAGAAGGTCAAGTTTCAATGGCCTGATATGTGTTAGAGGAGTTTCCAAGAGTTGAAGATTAGGTTAACCACTCCATTAGTGTTGACCTTGCTTGATAGAATAGATGGATTTGTTATCTACTGCGATGCTTCTAGAGTGGGATTAGGATGTGTGTTGATGCAGAAGGTAATTGTTATCGCCTATGCTTTTAGACAATTTAAGGTGTATGAGACAATTTATCCCACTCATGACTTGGAGTTGGTGGCAATGGTGTTGGCTCTGAAATTATGGCGCTACTACCTATATGGAGCACATATTGATGTATTGATTGACCACAAAAGCGTGCAATACGTCTTCACCTCGAAGGAGCTTAACTTGAGGTAGAGGAGATGGCTTTAATTACTTAAAGACTACGACATGAACATCCTCTACTACCCAGGTAAAGATAATGTGAGTTCTAATGCTCTTAGGAGGTTCTCCATGGGAAGCACTGCCCATATGGAAGACGAGAAGAGAGAGTAAGCCAAACAAGTTCATAGACTGGCATAAGTGGGAGTCCAATTAGATAAATCAGACGAAGGAAGAGTCCCTGTACGTAATGGATCTAACTCATCTCTAGTAGTGGAGGTGAAGGAGAAGCAAGATCAAGATCCTGTGTTACTACAGTTGAAGGAGGATGTGCATAAGCAAAAGGTGGTGTCTTTCGCCAAAGGGGAAGATGGAGTATCTATGTACTAAGGCAGATTATGTGTTCCCGATGTTGATGGTGTTAGAGAGAGGATCATGGCAGAGGCCCACTATTCTGGATATTCCATCCATCCCAGATCAACTAAGATGTACCATGACTTAAGGTAAGTCTACTGGTGGAGTGGAATGAAGATATATATTTTTTTGTTCATTTCCAAGTACCCGAATTGCCAACAAGTCAAAGCTGAGCACCAAAGGCCATGTGGAGTGGCCCAGAACTTTGAGATACCAGAATGGAAATGGGAGGTGATTAATAAGGATTTTTTCACTGGCTTATCGAGGTCTCGGAGTCAGCATGATTCAATGTGGGTGATAGTTGATCAAATGACTAAGTTTGTGCACTTCTTAAAAGTCAAGACATCTGACACCGTGGAGGATTCTCCCCGACTCTATATAAGGGAGATTTTTAGTTCGCATGGGGTCCCTTTTTCCATCATCTTGGATAGAGAATCCCCATTCACCACCAAATTTTAGACATCTTTCAGAAGGGTTTGGGTACAAAGTGCTCCTTAGCACTGCTTTTCACTCACAGACTAATGGCCAAGAAGAGCGCATAATTTAGACCTTGGAGGATATATGTGAGCCTATGATATTTACTTTAAGGGTATTTTGGATGACCACTTGCCTTTGATTGAGTTTTCTTACAACAATAGCTTCCATTCGAGCATTTGGATGGCCCCATATGAAGCCCTATATGGGAAGAGGAGTAGGTCGCCAACTGGATGGTTTGAGATAGGTGAAGCAGAGTTGATTAGGCAAGAATTTTTTTACCAAGCCATGGAGAAGGTGAAGATGATTTGAGAAAGGATGAGGACTACATAGAGTAGATAGAAATCCTATACAAATGTGAGAAGGAGGGACTTAGAGTTAGAGGTAAATGATTGGGTGTATTTGAAAGTGTTACCCATGAAGGGTCTGATGAGATTTGGAAAGAAAGGGAAGTTGAGTTCAAGGTACATTGGCCCTTATCAGATCATAAAGAGGGTGGGAAATGTGGCGTATGAGTTAGAGCTACCATTCAAGTTAGAGACCATGCACCCAGTATTCCATATTTCCATGCTCAAGAAGTGTTTGGGAGATCCAAAATTAGTTGCGCCTGTTGTGAGTATTAGAGTGAGAGGAAACCTGAGTTATGAGGAGGTTCCTATCCAAATCCTTGATCGTCAAATTCGAAGGTTGAGGACTAAAGAGGTTGCATCTGTTAAAGTGCTGTGGAGGAACCAATTCATAGAAGAAGCAACCTAGGAAGCAGAAGAGAACATGAAGACAAAATATTGTTATTTATTCTTACTTGCTGATGATGAGAGAGTTGATGGTAATATATTCCCGTTAAATTCTTGACTTTCTATTCCTTGTAGTCTTTTCATTCTCCATATGATAAATGATAGAGTTCAAGTGTCCGAGTGAAGATTGATGTCATCTGTTGATTGTTTGATTGTTCTACTTGCAAAATTTCTTGATTGTTGATTGAATGAGTGAGTTCAGGGCTAGGTGATTGTTAGAGTTGTAGGGAAATTTGTGCCTTAACCCAATTCCCTAGTTTTATCTTCATTCAAGGATGAATGATCCCAAGGGGGAGATGATGTAACACCCCTTAATTCTTCCTATCTAATTTAGAGTGGATGTGTAGGAGATGTTTGGAGAAAATCAACAGAGGCAGGTTTACGAGACCCAATACAACTGGTAGAAGGGTGTACGAATCATAAAGTGGGTTTCATAGTAAAATCCAGTGATTCATATTTCAGTACCCTTTAGTTTACGAGAGTACTTTACGACTCTTGGAGCCCTTTATGACTCGTAGAGTGGGGTTTCATGACTTCCAATCCCATTGTCACGAGAGGATGTCTGTGACTCATAGGATGGTTTGCGACTCATAGGATGGTCTACGACTCATAGAACAAGGTTTCATATCAATGTCCAACAACTCAGATTTTTGGACTTCTAGTTTACGAGAGGAAGTCTATGACTCACAAAAGGTTCTAGACTCGTAGATGGGGTCTCGTAGACCTTGTCGGCAGTTTATAAGAGGGGTATTTTTATCCATTATGGTTCCTTTTAATTAAATCCTTGAACATTTTTAGACCCGTATAAGGTCCCAAAACAAACCCTAGGGTATTCATTCTTCATTCTTCACCTTAGGGGAAATTCTTTAGAGCATTAGAGGAGAAAGAACAGCAAGGACCAACCGAGATAGGATTATTTCATCTATTCCCAGGTATATAAGGCTTACCAAAGTGTGAGATTCCTTTTGTCACACGCTCTTTCATCATCTTGAGTCAAGATTTGAAAAAGAGTTGAGACTAGAGAAATTCTACTACCTTAATACTAAATCCTTGTATTCTTTCATGGGGTCCTATTTTACTACATGAGATAATTTCTACATTGTAGAAGTACTTCTATGAAACTTATACATGTATTCCATACTTGATAGCATGAACCCTAGATCTCATGATTTTATGAATTCCATGCATGGTAATGAGTTGAGGTTGAGTATATGAGTTGAGTACTTTGAGTATGAGTGAGCCCATATATTTCTACACATGAACATCTTGCTTGCATTACATAATGAGTTAATGGAGTGAGTCTAAATAACCATTCGAGTTTGAGTCAAGTTTGATTTTCTTGCACTGATTGATTGAGATAATGAGAAATTGAGTTGAGTTGAGCATTAAGATTTGAGGTAATGAATTGAGCACCGAGTATTGAGTTGATTGATGAGTTAATTGATGGATCGAGCATATTTTAGTCTTAGGAGGAGTATCGATCACAGATCGAGGAGTAACTATACTTCTACTTTAACCCACAGAAATACGTTGCCAGCATCGGATAGTCGTTACAGCTAGCCTGGCGACTCTTGTTCTGCAAGTGGGCACTTATTATGGATCCAAGAGAGAGTTGATCACCCTTTTCCGTGGCAAGTTAGGCTGGGCGTGGTAATGATGTCAAATTTGTTGTACATCACCATAGTTTATGGTGGGGTGGAGAGTATGTCGGTTAGAGAAACTCCCAAGCAACATTGATTGGGCATGATATTTTAAAATGAGTTTATGCATACTGAGCTTACTTTTAAAAGCATGACTTACTCTAAACTTGCATAAACTGATTTGAGCATTTGTTGTTGAGTCGAGCTAAGTGAGTTGAACTTTAATTTTCTTGAGCTATTTGACATACCAGTACATCCCATGTACTGACGTCCATTTAGGCCCGCATCAGTTTATGAAGAAGCTATAGGTGATAGAGGATCTCAACACATGCATCATTGAGGCCCGAATTCAGTACACTTCTAGAGTTAGTGAGCCCTCTTCGCTTTCTGGAGGAGCTTCTTTATCTTATGAGTTGACTTAGTATATCTTTTCCTTTCTTTCTTTGATTTGGGGTGTTCATGGCCTGTCATGACACCATCTAGACTTGTTGAGCAGTTGCAGACACTAAGTAGAGGATTTGTTGAGTATTCTAAATTCCAACTTGTTTTGCTTATAAACTATGAGTCAACAAGTTGTATTCTATGTATATATATATGATGCCTTTTACGTGAGATATTCTTCCGCTATTGTGTACGATGTGACGATGAGGCCAAGTGGTTTGATCGGGGCTAGACATTGTCTTTGAGTACCGGCTACGCCAAGGGTACCCTCCTAAAGCATGACACTAGGGTTCTGAATTTCAAATCATTTTCCAAGGTTTTCTTCCCTATCACCAAGGGAACCTTCCTTCCCACAAGTCCAACCAATTTTCTTGTCAATCTACATGATTTATGGATTATTATATGGGTATTTATGAACTCTTACGTATGGTGATATCATTATGCATTGTACACTTGGTTTCTACTCGGGTTCTCCAAGTAATGATTTTATCATGCTGTAAATATTGATGAGGCTTGCTATTGTGATGGATTTTATGATATTAAAATCATGTATTCTTTAATGCTATGAAAAGCTTTGGAAGAACTTATGGGTTTTAGTTGGTTTTCATGATAATCAAAACAAGATTTTACTATTATAATGGTGGGTTGATTTGAATAACTGTAAATGAGTTGATTTTACTTCTCTCTTGTTTCATACTCTTATATTGCAAGATTTTACTTACATGTGCATACACCCACCATGTTTAGTTAAATCTACTTGACAAGGATTCTTATGTTGATGAAAGATTATTGCATGAATTTCAAGGCAAACATGTTATGACAATTGTGGTCTTCCAAGCATGTATTGAACTCATGAAAGGTTCCTATGGTTTTCAAGTAAAATATTGAGCCCTTATTCTATATTTTTACCCTTTTGTGAGTAAATCATGTCAACATGAAGGGGTCATGCATGATAACTATTTTACCCTCTTGTACTATCTAAAGCTCACTAGAAGGGGTCATGTATATTACAATCTTCCCTCATGTGTAATGCAATGCCTACTAGAAGGGGTTATGTCTATGCTATGTTTTTACCCTCTAGTACAAGGCACATGCCATGTCTAGGAGTTATGTATTTGAATGAGCTACTCATGCCATGTTATCATGTTCTATAAGTTATGTAAGTTATGATTAAGCTTATGATTATTTGAAAGTATTCCCTGGGACTAGACTTATCACGGAACGAGGCTTAATGTATATATAAAGCCTTGGACTCTTAACTATGTGCCACCATAGGTTTATATTATTTTCCTAAATGTGGGGTTATGTTACCCACTAGATGGGGTTATTCTACCCACTATATGGGGTTCTTCTTGGTTTACCTTGGCAAGTAGACCACTTCTTCATTTTGTGCAGAGTGAACGTCAGGATTCCAAGTAGTTGCTCGTTTAGTCTTATATGTCAGTTAGAGTCTCCTCCAACATATGGATTATATATTATGTAAGTTTTCACTATCATCATGCATATTTTAACTTGAGCATTGATTATACATGTCATATTGAGATTATGTACATTAACTATGATTATCCTCACCTTGATTATTAAGGCTTATGTTTGTTGTTGCATTGCACCCCGCCTACTTGTACATTCAAAGTAGTAATGCATACTTTGCCTATATGATCTCACCATGTAGGGACCGCAACTTCTATTTATCCTCCTCCTCCTTCACGTGCTAGCCCGACCATTGAAGATTGATATTGGTGACTCCTCCACTCTAGGGATGATAACCACTTTACTTGCAAGCTATTGTTAAGACTTATTTATTTCAGACTCTCTTTTATCTTTTGAGGGTTTGCCAGGAGTTGTCTTGGCTCTCGTTCCACTCATACTAGAGGTGTTGTTGGAAATTGAAGTTATGTATCGAGCTTGTCTCTTATTTTCTTTACGTAATTATGAAGACTTACCTTAGTCCCATCTCCCTTCTATGTTCATTGTATTTTGATGGACGTGATAGAAGTCCCAAGTCCCTAAACGCCCTGTAGAGTTAGTCATACTGATCTGTCCCTTGGACTTATTTACTATGTGATTCATGTTTACCCTCTCCCCTACAATATAGTCATACTAATCTATCCCTTAGACTTATTTACTATGTGATTCATGTTTACCCTTTTCCCTACAATATCTGCATAGCGTGCGTACAAGCCTCGTTTCCCTTAGAATATATTTTATGTGTTTATTAAACCTTTATTGCTTCTGCAAAACCAAGGATGTGCTATGTATGCTTAAGAGTCTTGTTTGGAGATCCCTTCGGGTTCCCATTGGCCGTGTCACGTCTAGGCCCTAGGCTTGGATCATGACAAAGGGGAAATGGAGATAAGGGCCACCATAATGAGTTAAAAAAGATGGATACAACCATATCATATGTGTCCAACAATATCTCTACCATGAACTTGGTGGGGGTTAAGACATGTTAAAGCTCACCCTCAAAATAGAATTGCAGGAAATGAAATTATACAACTGAAAACTAAATTATCTTAGTACATCAAACTAGAAACAATACTAGGATGTTGTCTCCGAACTAGAGGACTTACCAACTTCCGCTACGACACTCTGATGCTAGCTATGTGGAGGACATCGAGGAGCACTGATCCCTACATGGTTAAATCATGCAGGCATAGAAGTATGCGTTGGTATTTTGAATGTACTGTGTAGGTATGTAATGCAGACATGGAATCAATGATGAAATGATTCATGCTAAGACTCATGTTGAAATCATACACCATAGAAGAAATATCTTTGAAACATGAGGAGAACATACATATGGGTGATCGTTTAACACATTAGTTTATCCATAGAACAAGAGATAGTGGATATGATAAATAAAGAACTTACCCTTACTTGAAATCATATTGAGACTCATAGACTTAGATTAGTGAGAAAACACATGTTGTTATGAACAATTAAAATATTAATATCCTTGGGTGAATAATACATCACTTTACATAAAAGACCATTTCATTTAGTAAGAAACATTAGTAATCATAATGGAGTCCATCTTACATACTTATAGACTTAGACATATACCTTTAGGAGAAATACCATTTGAACTTGTGAAACAATTAGTCATAGGAACTTTAAAACACCTTTGGACATAATAAGAAGGAACCATTATAAATTATCATAAGAGGACATCTCGAGGTCATAAGGAGAACTTGAATATATGTGAGAGAAACCTATAATGACATAAACCATGTGACCTAAACCATGGAGTCTAAATGTTTCCCCTACATTGGAAGAAAGGGGGAGATCACTTGCCAAGGTGACCTCCAAAGATGCCTAAGTAGATCCACTAAAGCCTACTATTGAGCAACCTCTACTATCGATTAGTTAGGAAATCAACCTCTACTAGCAGGTGACTCCTATTTCCTACGGTGACATGCAGTTATTGAACAATGGTATTCTACTAACGGTCTCATGCCTCTTCTAACGGGGAGCTTCCCCATTCATCCCGAGGTCCACTCAGTGCTAAGTAAAACTCTCATGAAATAATATAAGTATATATCATGGAATCATTAGTTGAGAGATATTCTACTAACTCATCCCATAAGCAGTTAGAATATTAATCATCATCAGAAGGATAGCTACTATGTCTTGGCTAAGCCTCTACTATGGGCTTACATCATCATCTTGTCTATGCCTCTACTATCGGCTCATCATCTCATATCCCTCTACTAATGGATCATCATTGTCTTATATTCATAGCTAGGTAGGGACTTATGTTTCTTTTATTCATTCATTCTTGACTCCAACGAGTCTGACCCCAAATAACATATAAACAAGAGTATAGTCATGACATGTATAAACTTGTGAATCATAATGTCACAAAGAAGACTTTCAAAAATACATAAATTTCATATAAATTCAATGTATTTCATAGTATTCCCGTGAAGGCATGACATGAATAATAATTCTTGACATAAATAGCCTTTGCATTCTAAAATAGTATGGATCGAGACTTTCTTTCTTTCATAATGCATTCTTTCATATATCTTAGATCCAAAACATGGAATATGCATGCTTAAAGACTCGTAAACATAAAGTTTATAGATGTCATGCATACATAAAATAGGATGTAATCATTTGGAATCATTCAAATCAACCCAACATGGTCCTTATAAAACCCTAACTAGAAAATCATGAATTTCAACTCAATATGTATCATGGTTCATCCCATAACACTAATATACTTCATATAACTAAGAATGCATCACAAACTATATGATTAAATCAACTTTACAAAACTTCACATCATGCATAAACTTTGAACCCAAAATAGAATAGAGAACTTGAACTTTCCGAAGGAAAGGGCTTCACAAATCAAATCCTCATGCCTTAGTCAAAGATCTTTGGAAGAAATCACTGGCTTTGATGGAGGAATCCCAAAACCCAAGATTTTTCCTTAAATGGGGGACCTCGGGGAGCTTGAGAGGATTTCAGATTTAGGTTTTTGGGAGGATGGTTTAAGAATAGGGTATCTCGGAGGAGTATTAAACTAATATACGGTGTGTAAGAAATAACGTAGCATCAGGCTTAGGGTGTGAGGAATGAACCAAAACGCCTTTTTTAAAACTGGCTGGATCCATCCAAAAAAAGCCTGTTTATGGGCTGTAAGTTAATCCATGTCCCATAGGGTGGGTTGTATTTGCTAGAAGCTTGGTAATGTTTCACTAAAATAGGTGTAGCATTTTGGTCCGAACTCCGAATTAGATCCAATCAGTTGCATTGGAAAGATAATTCAAAGAGCTCTCATTTGGTAGCTCTTCCAATATATAAATTGTTGTGTGCTAAGAGATATTATTATTTAAAGTAGACATATATACGAAATCTAGCTAGAACATAGGCGATTGGAATCGTTGCACTCGACTTGATGGGAGAGGGGCTTGAAATTGCATGAGGGGTCATGGAGAGGCTAGATAAGGCTGTTAAGGTTTAAGGGAATGGGAAAGGTTGAAAATACCCTGAATAAATCCAACAGTCTGAACCAGAAGAGCCCAATTTACGGTCTTACTAAGAAGCACGATCCGTACTATTGTACGTAGGTAAAGATCCAGAAACCATCACACCAAGCTCCAAAACCATGAACCCTTCTATAGGCAGTACAGTTTACCACGGGTTGTAAAGCCCTTCATATATCCGTCTATACTTAACAGAAATTTCCAATTTCTAATACTTATCTATAGCCCATTAATATGACCCGTAGAGCACTTCACGACCCGTAGACTCTTCTCGTACTTTACTTCCAGACTTTGAATTTTTCCCAAGGCTAAATCCCTAATCCATGAGGCATTTGTATGGTTCATGAACTATACCATGACGCATACTTAGGTCCCATGGTTTCAATCTAGTGATGAAATCTCAAATTTTCACCTTCGTCTCAACTTCAATCTTGCGGGTCGTTACAGTTGCAGAAGCAAAAAGTAAAGCAAAAAACACATGATTTCTATGGAAAATGGGACTTCGGACTAATGCTATGGGGATGTTGTGGGGAAGAGGATTAGCGTGGATCACATAGCAAATAAAATCTAAGGGGCGGGAAAGTATGACTCACGCTAAGGGGCAATTAACGACTTAGGTCTTTCATCTCATCTATACAACAAGCATTCAACACATAAGGGAGAATAAGGGACTAAGGGGGTCTTTCAAAATACATAGCATAATATGAGTCAGGATCAATACATATATATCAAATATCCAACAACACCTCTAGTACAAATGGAACGAGGGCCAAGACATCTCCTGATCTCACCCAGAAAATATAATATCCATAAAAGTACAAGTCTTAATAAGGAAAGAATGTAAATGGCTATTGTCCTCGAAGTGGAGGACTCACCAAAAGTGATCTTCAACCGAATCGTCTAGCCAAGTGGATGAGGGGGATGGATAGGAGCTCCCGTCTTTACTTAGTTAGATCATGGAGACAAAAGTATGCAATAGTAGTTGGAATGTATTAAGTATGTAGGGTGTAATGCAACAAGAAAGATAAGCCATAGTTAAAATATATGCATAATCATAAACAACACATAGAAGCTCAATATGTCATGAAGGCTCATTGCCATAGTCAAAATATGCATGAGGAATCATCAAGTCACATAATATACCATACATAGATGGAAAGGGACCGACATATAAGACCAAGCGAGCTATTATTTGGAATTCTGGTGTTCACTCTACAGCAGACTAGGAGTGCTCTACTTTACCAAGGTAAACTAAACACTCAGCTCGCAGGAACTCCCCTATTTCGGAAAGTGCTTCACAAACACCTTACGAAAACACCATCCTTTTTGATCAACTTATGATAACATCCTTATGAAAACACCACCCATTTTGGTATTTAACTAACAATTCTCGTACTCGAACACCACCCTTTTTGGTCAGTCACATAACATCTACTATATAGATCCAATAACTAATTCATAAACCTATGGTGGCAACGTAGTTATGGGACAATGGTTTATCTACAAAGGTCCTCTCGGTGCTAGGTCACAATCCCACGGAATATTCAAATTATACTTATAGCGATAACATGTAAAACAATATAAGATCAAAATATTTTCAAAGAGTAGCTCATCAACACCAAAGCTCCTAACATCAAAATAGGGCTTCATAACTTTTCACAATATTCTCTTATCTCATAACATGCATCATAGCCCTTCCAAAATTTATATCATTCATAGTTTGCATAATTTGCCATATGGTCCTCAATATGATAGAAGTTTGTCATACATCTTTAATCAAATCATGGTGGGAACATGTACATAGGTTTGAAAGCATGCAATTCAAAAGTAAATAACTTGAGAGTAAAACAGAACCACTTGAACATTATTCGTAATAATCCACCAAAAGCATAACAAGACTTAGCTAGAGTATCCTCAATCGCTTATAAAATTTCATAAATTTCACATGGATTTTCAGTGTATAATCATGTACACATGTAAAACATCATAAGTCTCTTCACGATATTATCATATAAAAGAGTTCATAAAAATATCCATAAATATCCATGTATTTTAAGTAAATGAGGAAGAAGAATGGTTGAGCTTGTGGAGGAAAGCTTTCGACAATCAAAGTCTATACCTTGGTGACTTAATAGAGGAAAATCTGACTTTGGAAGTGCAAGAATCAAAACCTTAGCTTGCACCTCACACCTGAATGCGTTGAATGAAATTTGGAGTGTTTGGGGACTTAGAATATTTTGAAAGAGTGGGAATGGGATAGACTAGGGTTGTAAAGGGCTGATACGGGGGTATTTTAGGGGATTAGATGATGTAGTATAGGAATTAAATAATATAAAACGTCAAATTTGCCCCTTATAATTTCCTATTGAATGAAAGCACGAGACCCCAATTACTGGTCGTGGTCCGGACTATGGGCCGTAGGTAAGGGGTTTTGTCTGATAACATTTTGGAACCTCAGAGCCTTTCCTTGATCCTTGACCAATGACATGATTACAACTCGTAAGCCAATCTATGGGCCATCTGATATATCGTATACTCAATTCAGAAATTAGTATTTTCACCAAGTCTAGCCGTCATTCCACGAGCATAAGTTATGGCTCGTGGGACAACTTATGAACATACGCCCTTCCTAAAATCCATTGGTACTTAGAATACTTTTAGATTTTATTTTTTGGCACTTTTACACCCTCTGATTTGTGAGGCTTTATAATATCTCCCCCTTGGGAACATTCGTCTCTGAATGTGCTAAAGGCAAGCTTTAAGGAATAAAACATATGCATCATATGCAAAAAGCAACATATCACCAAGTAAATTTTCAAATCATGCTTCAAATAACATTTGTAATGCAACTTCAACATCATATACTTATGCATAGATGACATTTAAATAACATGAAAGAATGGGGAGGTTCTCAAGTAGAAAAAGAATCCTAGTACCTCAAGCTTTATTAGAATAGCGGAGATAGAGGTATTATTTCTTCATTTTGACTTTGACTTCCTAAGTGGCTTTTTCGACTTGTTTGTTCCTCCAAAGAACTTTGACAGATGCAACATCTTTATTTCTCAACCTTTTCACTTACCTAACCAAGATTTCCACCAAAACTTTCTCATAAGCCAAATTCTCTTCAACATTAACCACCTCTAAGAGGACAAGTGAATTAGGTTATTTAACACACTTCCTCAACATGGAGACATAGAAGACTGGATGAATCATGCTCATTTTCACAAGAAACTCTAATTCATGTGCAACTTTACCAACACGCCTCATGATGCGATAAGGCCCTACATACCTGGTGATTAACTTGCCTTTCTTGCCAAGTAGAACTACACCCTTCATCGGCAAAGCCTTCAAACAACATATCATCAATTTTAAATTCAAAGTCTCTTCTCCTAGTGTCAGCATAAGACTTTTGCCGACTTTGAGCCATCTTCAATCTCTCTTTGTCATCTTCACCTTCTCCACAGCTTCCATAAATAAATCTGGACCTAACAAAGCCATCTCCCCCAATTCAAAGCACCCAACTGTAGAGCAAGGTAAATTGAGCACCACAATACGGGATGATAGTCAATGAGACCCCATGCAATCTAACCAACTCATGAATGTAAAACTTGTCATAATCTTTGGAACCATAAGTCATTTTAACTAGTAGGATGTGAGCTGACTTCATCATTCTATCAATAATAACCCAACTGGAATCAAAGTACTTTCTAGTATTTGGTAACCCAATCACAAAATCCATGTTGATTTCTTCCCATTTTCAAGTAGGAATCTCTATATCTTGGTCTAGGCTACCCAACCTTTGACGTTTCACTTTTACTTGTTGGTAATTATGGCAATCTACTACAAACTTGGCAATATATCTCTTCATATCACCCCGAGAATACACTTCCCTCAAATCTCTATACATCTTGGTAGAACATTAGTGAATGGAATAATATGAATTATCAGCCTCATTCAAGGTCAAAGTCGTCAATCCATCGACACCGGACACACATAACCTACCTTGGTATCTAAGGATACCATCTCCCTCTTGGGAGAAACCTCTACCTTGCGATCCTTCACCAAAGCTTTCAATTCTAACAATGTGGGGTCAAGGTGTTGTTTGGTTTTTACCACTTCAATCAAGGAAGACATAGAACCATCCACAATCACCACATCCCCTTTTTCAGCTTTATTCAATCTAACCCCTAATCTAGCAACCTACTGAACTTCTCTTGCCAATTCCTTCTTGTTTCCATCAATATGAACCATACTCTCCATTGACACCCTGCTTAGAGCATCAGCCAAAATGTTAGCCTTGCTAGGATGATAGTGCACACTCATTTCATAATTTTTAAGGAGTTTTAACTACCTCCTTTGCCTTAAGTTTAGATCCTTTGGGTGAACACATATTGGAGGCTCTTATGATCGGTGAACACATTTACATGAACCCCATATAAATAATGACGCCATTCATGTCCGCTAATTCAAGATCATGGGTGGGATAATAGGGCTCATTCACCTTTAGTTACCTAGAAGCATAGGCAATGAATTTTCCATTTTGCATCAATAGATACCCCAAGCCAACTCTCGATGCATCGCAATACACCACGAACCCTTCTAACCCTTTTGGTAGAGCCAAAATAGGACTAGATGTAAGCTTATATTTCAAAGATTGGAAAATTCTTTTATATTTATTGATCCATATAAATTTAGCCTTCTTTTATGTCAACTTTGTCAAGGGAGAAGCAATTGAAGAAGCACCCTCAACAAATCTTCGATTGAAATGCTTTAGATCTTAAGCTAAGAATCGAGTCCTTTCTTATATGAGTATAGGCTCAACATGATTATTTCTAACATTGTAGTATCAATTATTATTCTTTCAAAGTGTAATACAATTGGTTTGGGGTCATAGGGGGTCTCTTACATTGAGCCAAGACTAAAGTATTCAATTCGGCTAAATTTTCGTATGAGTTTATGTAAGGGTCAAATTTAAAAGAGCACATCTATTAGTACATAATGAATTAGGTCACCCACTACCTACAAATTTTAGGTCCTTGAATTAGCTTTTTGACACATCAGGTTTCACAATATTCCGAGTTCGGAGCAAGAAGTTATTACCATTTTATTGAAGTCTGTCTAAGCTACCACAAAGGGAGATGGTCAGTTTGACCACCTAATGCATTCAACAAATCATCAAACAGGTCACCAAATCACTCTATAAAGTTTCTAACTATCAAAAGGGCAATCTAAAGGTCCATTTCGGCGTATCGCTGAATTATTTGTGATGGGACCTTTAGACTGCTAATTTTGCTAATGGGACATTTCAAAACATCATTTTTTGACCTTTTAATGATGTTCATACTTTCCCAAGATAGGGTTTAGACCCATTTTTCTCTCATACAATCTTGAAAGCCATTATAACCCTAATCCTCTTCTAAATCCTCTCCAAAATCCTCCCCAAAGAATCCCATTCAATCTCTAGACTCCAAGAAACTTTCATTGGATTTCAAGAATACTAGTGAAGAACCAAGTCTTCCTCAAACATACCTTTAAGAAATATCAAGATTAAGGTTTGTGGGTCTCTTTATCCATGAGTTCTTCCACCCATAAAGCCTCAAAACTCTTTTTATGAAATCCTTCAAAATTAAAGGTAGATTTCTTATGGGTACTTATTATTACTCCTATTAAGCATGATTTATGTTGAGAATCTTCGTCTATTGAATGGAATTACATGAATTGATTTTAAGGGTTTCCTAATATGACGATTTTATGATATTTAAAGTTATGAATGTTATGATACAAATAAGTGTTGAGGAGTTGATAATTTTATAATACTACTTTCATGTTCCCATATCTATGTATGAAAGGATGATATGAATATTTGTGATGGGTTTTTTAGGATGATTTAAATTGATAGATTTTAGAATATTTCCTAAGATAATCTATTATAGGTTTTGACTCTCAATGTACGTTACTAAAATTATAGATTTTAAGATGAATTTGATGATACCCAAACTAAGGTTTTTGCTATAATGATGGTGGGTTGCTTTGAATGGTTCGTAAATGATCTTACTTTACTTTGCTCATATTATATACTCTTGTATTACATGATTTTAAGCATACATGCATAGACCCACCATGTTTTGAATAAGTTCATATGATAAAGCTTCTTATGTTGATGAATGGTTTATTGCAAGAGATGTAAGTTATGAATATGATCAATCATGAGGTCTATCATATATGTGAGACGCCCCCAAAAATGCCCCAAAAATGTGCTTCAGAAATGCACATAATCGTAATTTCCATATTTCTCAAAATCTATATGTAATAAAAAAATTCTGGTATTCTTGATCAGGGGGCAAAATTGAATGGGAGATGCTATAACTCGGAATTTAGAAGACCCGTAGTGAAAAATGATTTTCGTAAATTTTTTGAAAATAGAGAGGGTATTACTTATGGTTCTTTATTATTATGAAATATGAGCATGATTTATGTTGGGGTTTTATCAGATATTATTGGCTATGCATAAATATCTATTTTAAGCTTATGCTATAAGTTAATCATTGTCTGTTGAGACTATACATGCTTCAAGCTATGAGATCTATGAACTATTGTGAAGTTTTGATATGATTTATAAGTTACCATGATGGGCTTTTACCATAATGCTAGTGGGCTGATTTACATGACTTTAAGATACATTGATATCACTATTTCATGATCTATATTCTTGCATTTTGCATGATTTGAACATGTACTCATATGTGCCCATCAAGTGTTTGATGAAATGTCAAGTCAAGAATTCTCAAGTTATTTACATGTTTTACAAGTCAAGTGACTTCATGATGAGTATGGGCTTTCAAATATGTTATGAATTCATGAAATTAACAATGATTTTGCAAGTATGAAGTTAAGCCCTAGTTTCAAGATTTTACCTCTTGTGAGCTATTCATATTAAAGGAAGGGTTCACGTATGAATATGATCCATTCTCATGTTTCAAGTTAGGGTCACCATTAGAAGTCAAGTATGTTTAAAAGATACTCATGTCATGATTCCATGTTTATTTCATGTTATTAATGTTATGACTATTTTCAAGTATTTTGTGGGACTAGACTTAGCACCGATGGATTGGACGTCGGCGTGGACTATCTTCAAGGGTCCATACTCCTTTGCTTAAACTATGTGCCAATATAAGATTATGTTACTACCTCTGCTATACTAGTGATCCATTTAGTGCACTTTATCATAAAATCCACCCCAAAATGGGACAGGTTCCTATAAGGGGGGTTACTTCTCCGAACTGCGATAGGCTCCCATAAGGTGAAGTATGATTTACCTTGGCAAGTGGACCACCTCTTCACCGATGAGGGGTAGTCATCGGAATTCCAAGTTATAGCTTGCTTCATCTTATTCTTTATCGGTTGAGGTCTCTTCCCATATAAGTATCATATTCTATGCAAGTTGAATGATTTAAAAACATGTCTTACTTCAAGCATTGATCATGCATGCCATATTGAGATTATGCTTATCTATTGCCTATTACTATGCATTTTGACTATACTGGCTTATGCCTTGCTACATTGCATCCTACGTACTTAGTACATTCAAACGTACTTACACATACTTTATGCCTACATGATATCCCCATGTAGGGAACGGAGCTCCTTTTGATCATCCTCCACGTGGCTAGTGAGATTATTCAGAGATAAGCTTAGTGAGTCCTCAAGTTCTGGGACACTATCTACTTTCTCTTGCTATCTCTAAGAGTTCTTTATGTTGAACATTTGACATTATAAGGGTGAGCCCAGAAAGTGTCTTGGCCCCCACTCTATTCTATGCTTAGAGGTGTTGTTGGAATATTATGATGTATTTATGCTATAAGCTTGACTCTTTATGCTTTTCTGATTTCAAAGACTTCCCTTAGTCCCATTTCCCCTTTTATATTATCTCTTGTTGTTTGTTTACTTTTTTTTTTTGCGACCAAGGAAGTGTGCTTGATATGCTAAGAGGCTTGTTTGGGTCACTTCAGGTTTCCATTTGCCATGTCATGTCTAAGCCCTAGGCTTGGGTTGTGACAATATGTTTTGAAATGCATTGAATTCTTATGAAGGCTATCCCACCCTATATGTTGTTATGTATATAAGATTATGCATGTCATGTTTATACCTATATTTCTATGTCCAATGGGACTAGTCTATTTGAAGTTAAGGATGAACGAATGATTGAGGTATGAGTCCTTCACCTAGTAAAGCTTCGAAAATGATGATTGGTTTATGATAGAGGTATAAACAAGATTTAGGAGTTGTCTTATGATGATGATCTATGTTCAAAAGTCTTCTAAGATGGTTTAATAAAATACCTCTCCATTGTTTCACATGGCTTATGTGATCGATTCGTGGAACACTTTCCCATTCTAGATGATTCTGTGGTTCACGTATATGGTCATTCGCGAGAGTCAGACTTAGCATGAAGTAGATTTTAGGAAATATGCAAATACTCCCTATAGCTAGGCTAAGAGGCCATCAGCAGAATCCAATCGTCCCATAACTATGTGCCACCATAGAAAATAAGGGTCACTGCTAGTTAAGGTCAAGTTCTACACCAACCATTATTAGAGGTTGCTTAATTGTTAGCTTTAATGGATCAACTTAGGTATATTAGGAGGTCCCCTTGGCAAGTGACTTCGCCCTTCTTCCGATGTAGGGGAAATATTGGGACTCCATGGCTTATGACAGTTAAAGGTTGCTCTCACGCATGTTCAAGTTCTCTATATGGTCCCAACTTGTCCTTTTATGATGATTATGATGGTTTCTTTATGTCATTTCCAAGGGTTTCTTAAAGTTGTATAACTCATTGTCTCTAAGGTTTAAATGGGTTTCTTCAAATATGTTATGATCCTTTGTTATTGGAAATGGTATTTACCATAAAGATATACAACTTTCTTTCCACATATGTATGGTTTCCATCTTTATAATTACTAGAGATTCACTTATACTAGATGGTTCTTTCATTGATCTAAAAGCAAGATTTTTCCAACAAAATATGGCTATTTTAGTTATGCCTGATAATCTATGTCCTTATCTTGCGGTTTATGGTTCAAGTGATCTTTCTAAATGATCATATTCCTCATTAGTTTCATGGCATATGTTATGTGCATTGCATGTCTATATAATAGTACATTCAAAGTACTAATTCATACTTTTTGCCTACATGATTTCACCATGTAGAGATTGACACTCCTCGACATCCTCTACGTGGCTAGCTTGGTTCAAGAAGACCATTTGTAGTGGTGAGTCCTCCATTCAGGAGAAAACAATTGAGTTCTATCTTGTCTATGTCGAGACTTTATTTCACTTTACTTTCTAGCTGAGGGTGAGCCCGGGATTTGTCTTCGCCCCGTCCTACTCATGTCTAGAGGTGTTGGATACTTATTCCATGTAATTATGTTGAGATGCTGAGCTTTCATGGAGTTAGTCCCTATTCCCTATGTGATGTTACTTGATAATGTTGATGTTGATAGAAGGTGATGAAAGTCCTAAGTCCCTACTTCCCATAGCTTGAGTCATACTCATGAAATGACCCCAAAAAGTGCCCGAAAATGTGCCTCAGAATGCCCAAAATTTTAATTTCCATATATCTCAAAATCCGATCGTTATTTCTGAAATTCGACTTCATATTTGTGATCAGGGAGTCAAAATTAGGTGAAAAAGGGTCTAACCCCTATTTAAGAGCGAAAGATTAGCAATTTTGATTTTCAAAAGTGCGATTTCCAAATAACAGTGCGACGCGCACTGGTGTTCTCTCTGCGACGCGCACTGGTGTTAATTTGTGACTGTTTTTTTAAGCTCGTCCAAATTTTTCTAATTGTTGGGCCCAAGTTTTCCCAAACATGTTTTTACCTATACTTAGTCAAATTTCACCCTTATATCCCCCAAAACATTTCCCAATACTCTCCAAAAGCACTTGGCCATATTTTCAATCTCAAATTCAAGTCCCAAAACCCTCATCCGAAACTAAGGATTCTCTTCAAGCTTCAAGCATCCATCATTAATATTTACGAAGAACTTCCCCAAAGCTAAGGTATGTGGTATTAAACCATTGGGTCCTTTCACCCATGGTGCCTAAGCGACTTTTTTACTAATATTGCATAATATTTTTACATGTAGGTCTTGTATATTGAGAAGTTTACTCCACAGTAATTTTAGTTCATGAAAGTATGGTTGTTTTAGCATGTTTTGAGCTCCAAATCTTTGATCTAATGTTGGATTTGATGAGGGGCTTGATGTCAATGTCTTGGTGGTAATGCAAGGTGTTGATACATGGTTTTACTGTAGGATTTCTCGCATGATTTCATCCCTAAATTGCATGGTCTTTTACCCCATTACACACTCCAAGGTGTTTGATAAAATGTCCAGTTATTATTTCTTGAGGAATTGAAGGTCCAAAGCATGCGATATGATATGATTGATGTTATGATGACGAAATAAGCTTATTTATATGATGTATATGTTCTATATAATGTGTTGCATTAGACCATGCCCGATCCGGGGGTATAGGAACCTGGATAACCATATGAGGGGTAAGTAGCTTGCCACCAAGGTGTCTAAGTGTGAATGGCATCTCCCAACCAAAGTTGGGATTCTAGCTTGGTCTCTGCTACACATATGATATCTTATATGAGCATGAGTTACTTAAGCATGTTTTACTTATACATTAATCATACATGCCATGTTGTTATACTATGCCTATTATCTAATGTATTCATTTTGAGTATGATGTCTATCTTTGTTGCATTGCATCCACATACTTAGTACATTCAAATGTAATAATGCATACTCTTGCCTACATGATATCACCATGTAGGAACCAGTTCCCAAGTTGATCATCCTCCTCCTCCATGTGATTAGGCGGTGCTATTCCAAGCTTGTTGGTGAGTCCTCCATTTCGGGGACCTTAGTTTATATTTTCCTCTTGCCTTCTATTGAGAATACTATTTTGTGTTCTATTTTGACTATGAGGGTAAGCCTGGTTACTTTTTCTTAGCCCCCTCTCTATCTATATATGTAGAGATTTTTGTTGGATAAGTTGTGTATTAGTGATATGTGTTATAACTCCTAGTCAATATCTGGGCAAGCTATTCCTTAGGCCCATGCCCCCTTTTTTTACTTTATGTCTTTCACATGCTTCCATAACCAATGTTGTGTAATAATAAGTTGAGAGGCTTAAATGAGGTTCCTTCGGGTTCCTCATTCGCCATGTCACGTCTAGGCACTCAGCTTGGGCCATGAAAAACTTGGTAACAGAGCACTAGGTTGATAGATCCTCGTAGTCCAACACAGCGCGTCGATTAGAGTCCTATTCATGGTTGTGAAGCGTGCCATGACTATGAATAGGAGGCTATGAGACATTTCAGGAAATATTTCCCTTCTTCATGTTCTACATCGTGCTATAGAGTTGTGATAAGTTTTTCCCCCAATAACAATTGTTCTTTGCTATGATAGATTGTCCCAAACACTAGAGGAAGACATGCCCAAACTCTCGAGGAGCAACCTAACAATGGTAAGCTCCGAGATGCTCTTACTATGCTTACCCAAGTGCTAGCTAACCAACTCCAACAACAGGCAAGCCCCTCATGCTACTACCCGGGGATTTAGGGTAAGAGACTTCATGAGGATGGACCCTCTGATTTCCATGGGTCAAAGGTGGATGAAGTTCCATAATAGTTTATTGATGTTGTCTATAAAATCTTGTCTATCATCGGTGTTGGGACAAATGAAAAGGCGAAGTTAGTGGCTTATAAACTTAAATGAGTAGCACAAATTTTGTATGATCAATGAAAGGGTGAGAAGGGTAATGGCTATGTGATTCTTTGCGAGGAATTCAATTGGCCTTCCCTACTCGCTTCTTCCCTCTTGAGCTTAGGGAAGTAAAGTTGGTAGAGTTTATGAACTTGAAACAAGGTGGTATGAGTGTGAGGGTGTATGCCCTCAAATTTAATAAACTTTCAAAGTATGCTCCTGACTTGGAGGCCGATCCTAGGTCAAGGATAAGTAAGTTTGTTATGCGGCTTTTTGACTTGGTAAGTGAAGAATGCTGGTCCACTTTGCTAATTAGTGATATGGACTTGTCTCGGTTGATGACTTATGCTGAGCAAATAGAAGATGAAAAGGTGGGAAAGAGGAGGTTTCATGAGGCAAAGAGGGCCCATTCTAAGAAGAAGTTTCAAAAGGGTGCTAGATATCATTAAGGCCAAGGGCCTCCTCATGCTACAAATAGGGGGTTTGCCAATGACTTCCCTAGGCCTCAAGGTGTGGGTAGAATGTCTCCTAATGATGTGTGTCCTAAATGTGGAAAGAATCATAAGAGCCTATGCTTGAAGGGTTCCAATGCACACTTTGAATGTGAGGAGCTTGGTCACAAGAGAATAGATTGTCTAAGAAACTGGAGCAAGGCCCGGGGTGCAAATCGATTCCATTGGGTAGAGGTGGTCCTCAAGGGGTGCCCCAAGGCACAATCGATTTTATGCTCTACATGGGAGGCAAGGGGTTGGTGAAGTCCCCTATGTTGTTAGTGGTATGTTAAAAATTGATCTTGATGTATGCTTTGATTAATCTTGTTGCCACCCTTTCCTTGGTTACCCCCTTTGTTGCTAAAAAGTTTCATGTTGAGTCGGAGTTGTTGCATGAGTAATATAAGGTGTCTACTCTTATTGGTTCATCTATTGTTGCTAGGAGGTTGTATAGAAATTGTCCATTTTGCATCTTGCATAAAAGCTTACTTTCTGATCTTGTCGAATTAGATATGGTTGATTTGATGTTATTCTTAGGATAGATTAGTTGCATACATACTATGCTTCTATTGATTGTAGAACTCATAGGGTCAAGTCTCAATTTCCAAATGAACCCGTCCTTGAGTGGGAAAGTCATGATGTGGTAGTGTGGGGTAGGTTCATCTCATACATTAAAGCCCATAGGTTGATTTACAAGGGGTGTTTGTATCATCTTGTGAGTGTTAAAGATATGGAGTCCATAGTTCCTTCCATTGAGTCAGTTTTGATTGTAAATGAGTTTCTTGATGTCTGCCCAAATGACTTTCCCGGTGTCCCTCCCGAATGGGAGATAGATTTTGGCATAGATCTTCTTCCTGACATTCAACTTATCTCCATTCCCCCTTACCGTATTTTCCCAGTGGAGTTGAAGGAGTTAAAGGAGTAATTGAAAGATTTGTTGGAGAAGGGATTTATTAGACCTAGCCAATTTCCTTGGGGTGAACCGATTTTCTTTGTAAAGAAGAAAGATGAGTCACTTAGAATGTGCATTGACTACCAGCAACTCAATAGGGTCACTATAAAGAATATATTTCCTCTTCGGAGAATTAATAACTTGTTTGACCAATTGTAAGGAGCTAGATTTTTCTCTAAGATTGATCTTTGGCCTGGGTATCATCAAGTGAGGGTGAGGGAGTGCGATATTCCCAATATGGCCTTCCAGACTAGATATGGGCACTATGAATTTGTGGTGATGTCCTTTGGGTTGACCAATGCACTATCCATCTTCATGGACCTAATGAATAGGTTCTTCAAGTCCTACCTTGATTCTTTTGTTGTGGTCTTCATTGATGATATTTTGATTTATTCACATAGTAGGGTAGAGCATATGGGCCATTCGAGGGTAGTGTTGCAAAGATTGAGAGAGAAAAGATTGTATGCTAAATATGACAAGTGTGACTTTTGGCTGGGGGAGGTTGCATTCATGGCTTATGCGGTGTCAAGGGATGGCATTAAAGTGGATCCTAAGAAGACCGATGTGATTAGAAATTGACCTAGACCATTGACCCCGTTGGATATTAGGAGTCTCTTGGTCCTTGCTATTTACTATAGAAGGTTTGTGAATGGGTTCTCCTCCATTGCTTACCTTATGAAAAAATTGACTCAAAAAAGGGTTAAGTTTTAGTGGACCGATGAATGTGATAAAAGCTTCCAACCTTTGGAAGATAGACTTGTGTTCGCTCCTATATTGTCACTACCAGATGGGCTTGAGGGTTTTGTTGTGTATTGAGATACATCCAGAGTTGGCTTGGTTTGTGTGTTAATGCAAAATGGTAAGGTCATATCCTATGCTTCTAGGCAACTCAAAATGCATAAAAGGAACTACCCTATCCATGATCTTGAATTGGCCGCCATGGTGTTTGCATTAAAGATTTGGCGTCATTATTTGTATGGGGTGCATGTTGATGTCTTCACCGATCATAAGATCATTCAATATGTCTTCACACAAAAAGATCTTAAGACAAATAAGGTGGCTAGAACTCCTTAAAGACTATGATATGAGTGTGCCTTATCATCCGGGTAAGGAAAATGTTGTGGCAGATGCTTTGAGTTGGGTGTCTATGGGTAGCCTAGCTCATGTGGATAGTGGTGATAGGGAATTGGCTAGGGAGGTGCATAGCTCGGCTAGATTGGGGGTGAGGTTGGAAGATGTGGGTAACAGCGTGGTCATTGTTGATGATTCCAAATCTTCTTTGGTTGATGAGATGATAGCAAAACAAGATTGAATTGAAGAAATTGGTGCAAGAGGGAAAAATAGACGTTTTCTCCCAAGGGGGAGATAGGGCCCTTAGATACCAAGGTAAGTTGTGTGTGCCATGTGTTGATGGTTTGAGGGAGACAATTCTTGATGAGGCCCATAACTCTTCTTATTCTATCCACCCCGGTTCCTCCAAAATGTATAGAGAATTGAGGGATGTGTATTGGTGGAGAGACATCAAGAGGGACATCGCTAAATTTGTTTCCTATTGCCATAGTTGTCAACAAGTCAAAGCCGAACATCAATGGCCGGGTAGCCTAACCCTAGACATAGAGATTATCACTTGGAAGTGGGAAGTGATTAATATGGATTTTCTGGTTGGGTTTCCCTAGACTAGAAAAAGTTTTGATTCCATATGGGTAGTGGTCGATAGGCTGAGTAAATCGGCTCATTTTCTACCGGTTAGAACTAGATATGGGGTTGAAGAGTATGCAAGGTTGTACATCCATGAGTTAGTGAGGTTACATAGGATTCCTTTATCCATCATATCATATCTGGGTCCACAATTCACTTCACACTTTTGGAGTTCATTTCAAAGGGGTCTTGGTGGCAAAGTTCACCTTAGTACGACCTTCCAAACTCAAATGAATGGCCAAGCCGAAAGGAAAATTCAAACACTTGAGGATATTCTTAGGATTTCTATCTTGGAGCTTAAAGATAGTTGGGATGACCATCTTCCATTGATTGAGTTTGCCTACAACAATAGCTTTCACTCTAGCATCGATATGACTGTTTTTCAGGCTCTTTATGGGAGACGTTATAGATCACTGGTGGGTTAGTTTGAGTTGGAGAGGTGGCTTTTTTGGGGCCGTATCTAGTTATGGAGGCTCTTGAGAAGGTTAAGATGATTAGGAAGAGGTTGAGGACAGCCCAAAGGCGTTAAAAATTCTATGCCGATGTAAGAAGAAGAGACCTAGAATTCCAAGTAGGTAATTGGGTTTATTTGAAGGTTTCTCCATCGAAAGGTGTGTTCGATTTTGACAAAAAGGGAAAGTTGAGTCCAAGGTATGTTGGCCCTTATGAGGTGATAAAGAGGGTTGGTAAGGTAGCTTATGATTTGAAGTTGCCTAGTAAAATGAATTTGGTCCATCCGGTGTTCCATGTCTCTATGTTGAGAAAATATGTTAGTGATCCTAATGCCATTGTGCCTCTTGATGTTGTGGGTGTTTTTGAGGATAAATTGACCTATGAGGAGGTTTCGGTTCAGATCTTGGATAGGCAAGTAAAGAGATTAGGAATAAAGAGGTGGCGTCCGTTAAGGTCCTTCGGAGGAACCCAACAAGTTGAAAGTGCTACATGGGAGGCTGAAGCTGACATGAAAAAGCAGTATCCTCATCTTTTCCACTCCACTTCAGCCTAAGGTACTAATCCTAAGTCCCATATGTGATTTCAAGTCCTACATTTCAACCCCTATGTCATTCATATGTATTCATGTTTAAGTTGGTAAGCTTATGATGATTCTACACTTATGTTGAGAATTTTAAATGGTGTTTTACATGTTATGATGCATTCTTGTTGGGGATGATTTTTTCATGATAACTCTTGTCTTATACGTCTCTTTTACATTCCAGAACGAATGTTCCCAAGGGGGAGATATTGTAACGACCCCAAAAAGTGCTTGAAAATGTGTCTTGAAATGTCCGAAATTTTAATTTCCATATATCTCAAAATTCGTTTTGTTATTTTGAAAATCTGACTTCATATTTGTGATCATGGGGTCAAAATTAGGTAAAAAATGATCTAACCCCAATTTCAGAGAAAAAGATTAGCAATTTTGATTTTCAAAAGTGCGATGTCTAGAGAGCAATGCGCGTCCTCTCTGCGACGCGCACTGGTGTTAATTTGTGACTGTTTTTTTTAGTTCGTCCAAATTTTTCTAGCTGGTGTGCCCAAGTTTTCCCAAACGTGTTTTTACCTATACTTAGGTAAATTCACTCTCATATCCCCCAAAACATTTCCCAATACTCCCCAAAAACATAGCCATATTTTAACTCTCAAATTCAAATCCCAAAACCCTCATTCGTAACTAAGGATTCTCTTCAAGCTTCAAGCCTCCATTTTCAATCCTCACCAAGAACTTCCTCAAAGCTAAGCTATATGGTGTTGAACCATTGGGTCCTTTCACCCATGGTGCCTAAGCCTCCTTTTTACAAATATTGCATGATTTAAAGTTGATTTTTATATGTGGGTCTTGTATATTGAGAAATTTACTGCATAGTAATTTTAGTTCATGTAAGTATGGTTGTTTTAGCATGTTTTGAGCTCTAAATCTTGGATCTAATGTTGGATTTGATGAGGGTTTTGATGTGAATGTCTAGGGGGTGTTGCAAGGTGATGATTGATGGTTTTACTGCATGTTTTCTTGCATGATTTTATCCCTAAATTGCATGGTCTTTTACCCCCATTACACACCACCAAGGTCTTTGACAAAATGTCCGGTTATGGTTTCTTGAGGAATAGAAGATCCAAAGCATGATATATGTTATGATTGATGTTATGATGACGAAATGAGCTTATGTACATTATATATATGTTCTATATAATGTGTTGCATTAGACCATGCCTGATCCAGGGGGTATAGGAGCCCAGATAATAATGTGAGGGGTAAGTACCTTGCCACCAGGGTGTCCAGGTGTGAATAGCATCAACCATGTTAGGGGTAAGTACCTTGCCACCATGGTGTCCAAGTGTGAATGGCATCACCCATGTGAGTGGTATGTACCTTGCCACCAGGGTGTCTAGGTGCGAATGGCATCTACCAACCAAAGTTGGGATTCTAGCTTGGTCTATTCTACACATATATTATCTTATATGAGCATGAGTTACTTAAGCATGTTTTACTTATGCATTGATCACACATGCCCTATTTTTATACTATATCTATTGTCTAATGTATGCATTTTGAGTATGATGTCTATCTTTCTTGCATTGCACCCCACATACTTAGTACATTCAAATGTACTAACACATACTCTTGCCTACGTGATATCATCATGCAGGAATTGGTGTCCAAGTTTATCATCCTCCTCCTCCACGTGACTAGACAGTGCTATTCCAAGCTTGTTGGTGAGTCCTCCATTTCGCGGACCTTAGTTTATATTTTCCTCTTTTCTTGTATTGAGAAATACTATTTTGTGTTCTATTTTGACTATGAGGGTGAGCCCGGTTACTTTGTCTTGGCCGCCACTTTATCTATGTATGTAGAGGTGTTTCTTGGACAATTTGTGCATTTAGGATATGAGTTATAACTCCTTGTCTCTTGATATCAATGTCTTGGCAAGCTATCCCTTAGCCACATGCCCCCTTTTCTTACTTTATGTCTTTTACATACTTCCGCAACCAATGATGTGTAAGGATAAGTAGAGAGGCTTGATTTGGGTTACTTCGGGCTCCGCATTCGCCGTGTCACCACTAGGCCCTAGGCTTGGGTCGTGACAACTTACCCTCACCTTAGTACTTGATTTTTATGTGATTCATACAAACCCCTATCCTTTATTTATCCCAGAGAATGAGTCCAATCCCCGTTTCCCTAAGAAATTATGTGTTTGGTGCTTGCATATGCTTCCGCAACCAAGGTTGTACAAAAGATATGCTAAGAGGCTTGTTTGGGTTACCCTCGGGTTTCCCATTTGCAGGTCACACCTCGGCCCTATGCTTGGGTCGTGACATCGGTAGTACCCCAATAAAGACAAGAAACTCCTAATATTCATTGGAGTCAAGGATCTTGGTCATCTTCTTACCAAATCTTCGCTAGTACCCTACTAAACCCAAGAAACTCCTAATATCTGTTAAAGTCAAGGCTCTAGGCCAATTCCTTACCATATTCATCTTTTTTGGATCCACTTTAATCTCTTCACTCGATACCATATGCCCTTGGAAGGCAACTTTCTTAAACAAAAACTCGCATTTGTCAAACTTGGAAAATAATCTTTCAGCCCTCAACATTCAAAACTCTGCCCTCAAATGCTTCACATGCTCCTCATCACTCTGAGAATAGATCAAAATATCATCTACAAACACCACCACAAATATGCAGAGGTACGGCTTAATACCCTATTCATAAGATACATAAATATCATGGAACATTGATCTGCTATCAAAATACAACACTTTTGACGCTTAAAACTTGGAATTTTGTGTGTTCTGAATGCGATGTTAGTAGATTTGATGTGTTTTCATGTTTGTTTTGCAAGATTACAGGGTTAGCACAAATTTTGGGCTAAGTGTGCAGAATGTACTGAAGCTGAGGTTCCACGAGTCCCTTTATAGATCGTAGATACATTTACGGGCCATGAAGATGGTTTATATTTTTGAAGTTGAGTCTACAAACATATAGACAAGCTGTAGAAGACTTTAGAAGCCATAGACTTGGTGTCATGCCCTGAGGATCATCAAGTGGGAAGTTGTTGAAAAGTCATCAAATGAAACCCTCTACGGGCTATAGAACCTTATATGGGCCATAGAGGGATGTCATAGAAGTCAGCCCCAGTTTTGGCGAAGCTATCCATGAAAGCCCATTTACGACTGTAAAATGTTGTACGGCTCGTAGAAATTACTGTAGAGTCTGTCGACCCAGTTGTCTTATTTCATTTTTGTTTTATTTTTTAAACACTATAAATTGGCTTATTATGTTATTTTTAAAAAGGAATAGTAGACAACAAGTAAGAAACAGTAGAGGAACGTAATAGAGCTTGAGAAGCACTTGTAAAACTTTCCTTCATCTTCCAATTTCAATCTTGTGATTCTCATCGAAGAATTTGGATTTCTTGTGCTTAATTGTCTTGTTTAAGGTCTCAATTATGTTATTCAAATTCATAATTCTTGCATTTGTACTAATCATGAGTAAATAAATCCACAATTAGGGTTGTGTAAATCATGAAGAACTAACAAGTTAAAATTGATTAATTCATAATTCTTGAAAAGTGTGCATGCACGTATTAATTAATTCTTTCATATTTAATTCTTTCTAATGGTGACAAACATTAGAACCTGCCTAGTGTTACTAACTGGATTGAGGTAGTAAAGAATAGGAAAAGAGATTAATTAACATGATTCGATTCATGTTTCTTATCTAATCAACCAAACTGGCCCAAGGGGAGATTGTACTAGATCAATAGGTAAGGTTGGTAATGTCACCTTGCGGGGATGGACCAAATCACATAGTGAAATTCACCTCTGGCTGGGGCCAATGTGTTTGATGAACATAACTTACTCTTCTGCATGCTACACATCAAAAAAGAATTCAATTGTCTAGTAATACTGAGTTTGAAAATCATGGGAAACACAATATCCTAGATAGTCTTCATACTGGTTTAACACTTGTCTTAGTTTAGTATTACATTTTATAGTTGTCATAAAAACCCCCAAGGGAGATAAGTTGGTTAATCAACCCGAATTGAATTGAATTCTTCTAAGCCTATCATATTCCCTGTGGGTTCGACCCTAACCTTTGTTAGGTTATATATCTTGACAACGACCGTTTGAGTCTCAAAAAGAAGGTGTAGCTTAGGCGACATCAAGAATTTTGCACCGTTGTCGGGGAATACGACTAGACTTGTCTAATTCAAGTAATTTGGGAATTAATCCTTATTTTCCCTATTTTATGTTTTTTGTTGTTTTTTTTTCTTTGAAGGTACAACTATAGTTTATGCCTAATACGCGAAGTCGAGGTATTTCTCTGATTCCATTTGACCCAGAGATCCATAGAAGACTAAAAAGGATGGCCCATGATAATACAAACAACGCGGCAAATGCAACTACGAATAGGATTGAGAATGAGAATACCAATAATGGCAATCCACCTCCTCTTTAAGATGTTGCTCCATAGACATAGGACTTTAATGCCAAAGGTTATCAGGTGAACTAATATCGGCTTAACCTTATGGCTATGGAGGTTACTGGAACTATTATGTTACTGCCGCTACCGGTTGACACAAAGTTTGTGGTTTCAAGTAGGTTGCTTCGGATACTGCAGATCTATGGATTGTTTACGGGCCTACTATCAGAGGATCCGCATGGTCGTCTACACAATGTTTTATTTGTCTACATGAGTGTAATGGGAACACAAAATCTTTGTATGGATGCTATAGGACTTTGTGTTTTCCCATTATCTCTAATAGTAAAAGCAACGCTATGGCTATCCGAGCTTCCGCAGAGTTTGATCACCAGTTGGGATGAGTTGTAGAAGGCCTTTTAGAAAGGTATTTCCCGAGATCATACAAGCTCAAGTTGAAAGACCAAATCAACAACTTTGAGCAACTTCTTGGTAACTAGATCAATACTATATGGGGGCAATTCACAAAATGCTTGAATTGTGTCCTAGACCACAAAATTATTGATGATGCATTGGTGGAGATCTTCTACCATGCCCTGCATGAGAATAGTCAAACCTGTGATGATACCTTCATGGGGGGTATGGTTTTAGATCAACCATTTGCAAGGATTATTGAGAAGAAGGAAAGGGTGGTCAAGAAAAATTGTGCATGGGGCAAAGAGATAGGTCATCTACAAAGAGTTCATGTGCTGCCAATATTTGGAGCAATCTAAATTAAATGAGGAGATAATGCAAGAGCTTGCCCAGATCTGTACTGTTATAGATGTGATAATGAAACAAAATCAAGAACGAGTTAATGTTGTTGTTCATTAGCATATGTGAGCACTCGTGTATGATGGTCCCTACTATGAGAAGGACACTTTCTTTATTACTGATCAGACAGCGGTTTTTCGGACCAACGCCTAAGGGTCCAATCAGAACTATTAGTGTCAAGGTCATGGAAAACAAGGTCTAAAATATAATCAAGATGGTACTTTCAAAGACAATCGTGGAGGTTTGTATGACAGGAATCTGGGCTAAGACAGAAATGGATATTGGGGCCATAGAAATGGCTAAAAAAATGATCCATATGTTGCACAACATAATCGTGATACTGAAACTAGAAATTCTAGTGTTGAGGAAGTGTTTGGTCGCCTGTTGAAGAAAGCTAACATAGGATAAGATTATGAGGGAGATGAAATCTGACATGTCTAGCATAAACCAAAAATTGAGTCTTATTCTATTGCTATCAAATAGCATGAGCAACAGATTGTTCAAGCTTGCACTCAATTTAACCAGCGTCAGAGAGGTACACTCCCTAGCATCACATTTCAGAACACAAAGAATAAGGGGAAGTACGTGGCGGTTACTACTCATGGTGGAAAAAGTACCATTGATCCTCCAATTCTAGTAGATCATGATGATGTTCGAGAGGAGACAACTGAGCTCAAAGATACTGATACCAGAGTTAATCATGTCAAGAATGTGGTGAGTAATGCTATGGAGGTACCACAGAAGCTGAAGCCCTTTCCTAGGCCTCCTCCCTCATTCCCTCAAAGAATTAAAAAGATGGAGGAAGAGTTCTCTATCAACATCCCTCTTATTTTGTTTTGTTTTTACCTTTTGGACTTGTAATTGGTTAATTTATTCTCATTTTAGTTGTTATTTTTGACACTCGACTAGTTATATATAAGGTAATATATGTTATGTGCAAAATATGCAGGTACATGTCTGATTCAGCCATTCTTAGCTGAAAAAGCATCAAGAAGTGCTTCTATGACTGGTTCACGGGCCACATGTCAATCAACGACCCACACACGATCTTGTAGAACACTTCCAGTGAGTAAAAAGTTATGTACTCTAGTCCACGAGCCAACTTATTGTTCATAGATAAAGCTACAGGTCGTGAATAGGGCTTGTGGACCCCAGGTCAATTTTTTTGTCGAATTTGGTCACTGTTGGGGGCTCTACAACAAACTTTGTGAGTCGTACCAGACTCTACGATTCATAGACTAGTCCGTGAAACCCATTCCCAAAAACTAAGGTTTGGACATTCTAAGAGACTATGATTTACGGGCTGTAAAATCTTCTACGACTCATAATCAGGTTCTCATAGAGTCTGGGCCCATTAGTTTTGGCTAACCCCGACACTTTATTTTGTATCTTTTGTGTGCATTAAGGAAAATGCACCTTGTTTATGATGGGGTGTAGGTAATTATCGGCCTTAGTGAAGTTTGAGTAGCCTTGGCCTATAACAATCCTAAAGTTTTAATCCTAGGGGTTTTCTTGCCTGTGTTCTTTTTCCCCATGGATATTTAATTTCAATTGAACCGACATGTTTAGGATGTGTAGGTAGTACTGCTAGCATATAATACTAATATCTATGGCATATATGTGTTTTTGTACTTTTGTATGAAAAATTATACCCACCAAATCTTTTTACTTAGTCTAGACAACAACCATGCATGTGTAATTGTCTTGACAGTGCTTGTTTTGATATGTGAAGATAAAATTGAAATAAAAAGCATGATCTGAGAGTCTGTGTTGATAGTGTAATTAGTGCCATGTGAGTGTGAGCTTACTTTTCCGAATTCATGTAATGTTTATCAATTCAGAACTTGCCCTGTTACTCTGACTTAGAATGTTGGGTGGGCCTTTAGTTACTCTGCTCACGAAACATCACATCAAAGCCCCTTGAGCCTATGTTATAAGCCAACAAAGTCCTAAAGTGATCCTATTCTATGTAGCCAAAGGTCATAGTCATGAGTATAGGCACAATCATATGGTATTGAGCATGATATTTTAATGTCTTTTGTGAGAGTCGGTGATTTTGCAGAGTCCCAAGGTTATACCTGAAAATATCCTTGTGAGTGAGACATGGGACTTCTTTCTGTGAGGGCAATTGCACTACATTATTAACATTAGATTAATTAAGTGATTGTGTCTTGTAGATAACTACCTTACTTGTCATAGTTACATTATCATATACATTGATCTACGTCGATCTGCTTACTAGCTATCGGATGTGTTTTGAAAGTGGTGTGGGTATCTGTGGTTGAGTTTGATTTGATGTATGCCAGAAGATTGAGGTTTGTGGGATTACTCTGCTGCTTATGTAGATTGATTCTGTCACTTAAGGACTAGCAACAATTTGAAGTTGAGGGTATTGATGTGCTTTCAAAATACAACACTTTGATGCTTAAAACATGGAATTTTGTGTGTTCTCAATACGAATTTATTAGATTTGATGTGTTTTTATGTTTGTTTTGTAGGATTATAGGGTTGCGACAAATTTTGGGCTAAGTGTGCAGAATGTGCTGAAGCTGAGGTTCCACGAGACCCGTTACGAGTCATACATACTTTAATGTGCCGTAAAAATGCTTTCTTAACTAATTCTAGTGAAGGGTGATTTTCTAAAGCTGAGTCTATAGAAATACAAATGAGCCGTATAAGACTTTATGAGCCATATACTTGGTGTCATACCATGAGGATCAAAAAGTGGGGTGTTGCTGAAAAATCATCAGACGAAACCCTCTGCGGGCCATAGAACTTTATATGGGTCATATAGGGGTGTCGTAGATATCAGCCCTAGTTTTGAAGAAGCAACCACCAAAGCCCATGTACGGGATGAAAAATGTTATACGACTTGTTGAAGTCGTCGAAGAGTCATCCAACACAGTTGTCCTATTTCATTTTGGTTTTGTATTTTAAACACTATAAATAGGTTTTTATTTTATTTTTCAAAAGGAACAGTAGGCAACAAGTAAGAAACAATAGAGGAGCGTGATAGAGCTTGAGAAACACTTATAAAACTTTTTTTCATCTTTAAATTTCAATATTGTGATTTTCATTGAAGAGTTTGAATTTCTTTTGCTTAATTCTATTATATAAGTGCATATTATGTTATTCAAATTCATAAGTCTTGTATTTACACTAATAATGAATAACTAAATCCACACCTAGGGTTGTGGGTACCATGAAGAAATAACAAGGTAAAATGGGATAAATCATAATTCTTGAAAAGTGTGCATGCATGTGTTAATTAATTCTTTCATATTAAATACTTTATAATGGTGGCCAAAATTATAACCCGCCTAGTGCGATTGACTAGATCAAGGTAGTAATGAATAGGAAAAGAGATTAATTAATAGGATTCGATTGATGTTTCTCGTCTAATCAACAAAACTGGGCCAAGGGGATTTTCTACTGGAACAATAGGCAAGGTTAAGTAATGTCACACTGTGGGGATGGACCAAATCATAGTGAAATTCACCTCTCGCTAGGGCCAAAGGGTTTGGTGAACTTAACTTACTGTTCTGCATGCTACATATCAGAAAAAATTCGATTATCTTATAATATTGAGTTAGGAATCATGCAAAACACAATAGCCTAGTTCCTGTTCATACTGGTTTAACACTAGTCTTAGTTTAAAATTACATTTTATAGTTGTCATAACCCCCCCCCCCTCTTTGGGAGGATAAGTGGGTTAATCAACTCGAATTGCACTTGAATTCTATCGAAGTCTACCATATTCCCTATGGGTTCAACCCAAACCTTTGTTAGGTTATATATATTGACAATGACCGCTTTAGCCTCAAAATGAAGGTGTAGCTTGGGAAACATCAAACATTTGTCAGGCTTAAGGACTCACCAAAAACTCAAAATGCCCATATTTTGTTCGGAAGGCCATTTTTGGAATATCACATTTCCCTTAGCCTCAATTGATGATATTCTGACCAAAGGTCAATCTTTGAGAAGTTGCTAGTCCCTTGTAGTTGATCAAATAGGTCATCTATCCTTGGCATGGGATACTTGTTCTTCACGGTGACCTCACTGAGTTGTCAGGAATTGATGCACATTCTAAGGGAGCCATCTTTCTTCCTTAGAAAAAACACTAGTGCACCCAAAGGTGACTTGCTAAGACTTATGAATCACTTCTCCAAGAAATCATTCAATTGGTTTTTCAACTGCTTTAAGTCCGCCCGGGGCCATCCAATAGGGAGGAATGGGAATGGGTTGTGTATCAGGGGGGAGGTCTATACAAAAATCTATCTCCTTTTTAGGAGGGACACAAGGAAGTTTATGGGGATAGACATCAAGAAACTCATTGACCACCAGAGCTAACTCAATAGGAAGGACATTAGACTCAAAATCCCTAATCCTCAAAATATGGTACATCCAACCCTTGGAAATCAATTCTTGGGACTTAGGACAAGAGATGAACCTATCCTTAACCACCCAGTGATGACCTACCCATACAATGACTGGATCATTAGGAAGTTGAAACCTAACCTTGTGGGTTCTACAATCAATATAGACATGGGATAACCCCTATAGACTCTTTAAACAATAATGGACTCACCAATGGGTGTAGATACTTCAACAGGTTCACACAATAACTCGGGATAAACGAAGTCTATTTATCAACCAAAGGAGTAATGAACAAGAGAATGGCACCCTAATCCAATAAAGCATATATATCAAGATTGTAGATCATAAACATACCGGTAACAACGTGGGGCGTCTAGTCCACCCCTTTCCTCACTTGAAGAGCATAAAAGAGATTGTTATGTGGAGCACCCCCGTGTTGGCCACCTTGTGCCTTTGATCACCATGACCTCCTTGCCCTGGAGGATGGCCATCTCTACCCTTATTTGGACGATCTACAATGTTGTGGCCCATTTTGCCAGGCTAGAAGCGTGCACCCATGTCCGTGTAGCATCTACCACCATGATTTTACCATACCTTCCATACCTAGGAATAATTTTGACACCATTACCTCCTTGAGCTCTAGGATTGGGCACCCTATCATTAGTAAATCTTTGACCTTGATCATTGGAGGAGCTTGGCCTCGGAACTTGTTTCCTTGTTTAAAGAGACTACCGTTGCTAACCAAGAAACCACATCATATCGAGGCCTCTTGGACACTCCTTTCCTCCTCTTTAAAATATTTTCCTCTTCAAGTTGCTTGACATATGTCATGAGCGAAGACAAGTCCATATCTTCTGTGAGCATGGCAGTGCGACATTCCTCATTGATCAAGTCTGACACTCCCGACACAAACTTGGGCATCCTTGCCATAGGGTCTGCAACCATTTGAGGAGCATACTTTGAGAGGATTTTGAACTTTAGGGAATGCTCACAAACACTTATAAAAGCTTGTTTTAGGTTCATAAACTCCATCATCTTTTCCTCCCTTGTTCCATAGGAAAGAAATAGTTGACGAAGGAAGCCTTGAAATCTTCCCAAAGTGATAGGCACTCCATCCCCTCTCTCACCCTTCCATTAAGCAAACCATAATTGAGCAAGGCCTTTTAGTTGATTGGTAACAAGTTTTTCTTTCTCCTCCGATTTAACCCCCATAATGCCAAGAACATTATACACCTTGTCGATGAACTCTTGGGGATCTTCTTCAACTTTGGAGCCATAGTACTCTAGAGGATTCATCCTTGTGAAATTACTCACCCTTAAGGAGGGGGTAGGAGCAAGAAGAGGTTGAACTCCTTTGTTAGCCATGACCATTTCCAATTACGTGACCACATTCTGGTACTCGGCGTGAATGAACCCTTCTTCTCCTCGGGAGACTTGTGGAGCTGGAGGAGATGATTCATCCTCAGGAGTGGGAGCTTGTTATGTCATTCTTATTGGTGGCATGATGTATAGGAAAAATTTGCAACCCATTTGAATAAGGGAAACCTTAACTTATGTCTAAAATACAACACATAATATGAAGAAGTGAATCATTTCTAAACGCCTCATAGCCTCCTATTCATAATTGTGGCGTTCTTCACAACCATGAACAAGACTCTACTTGATGTGGTGTGTTGGACTTTCGAGGTCTATTTACATACCTAGTGCTCTGATACCAAGCTTTGTCATGACCCAAGCCTGGGGGTTACACGTGACACGATGAATAGAGAACCTGGAGAAACCCCAAACAATTATAATACATCCTTGGTTCTGGAAGAAAGAATTAAAGCAAACAGCACAAAACTTTTAGGGGAAATGGGACTTTGGACTCAGGCTATGGAGATGTTGTAGGGAAGAGGATTAGCATGGATCACATAGCAAATAAAATCTATGGGGCGGGTAAGTATAAATCACGTTATGGGGCAATTAGTGACTTAGGACTTTCATCTCATCCATATAACTATCATTCAAACATAAGGAGGAATAAGGGACTAAGGGGGTCTTTCATTACACATAGCATAATAAGAGTCTGGCTAAATGCATACATATCAAAATATCCAACAACACCTCTATTATGAATGGAACGAGGGCCAAGACATCTCCTGGGCTCGCCATCAAAAGATAATATCCATTAAAATACAAGTCTTAATAAGGCAAGAAAGTAAGTCGCTATTGTCCCCAAAGTGGATGACTCACCAAAAGTAATCTTCAATTGAATCGTCTAGCCACGTGAAGGAGACAGATGAATAGGAGCTCCGGTCCACAAATGGTTAGATCGTGTAGGCAAAAATTATGCATTAGTACTTGAAATATACTATGTATGCGGGTTGCAATTCAACAAGTTACATAAGCCATAATTAAATAATATGCATAATCATAAACGAATAGAAGCTCAATCTCTCATGAATGCTCAATGCCTAAGTCAAAATATACATGGGGAATTGTTAAGTCACATAACATGTCATTCGTAGATGGGAAGGGACCATAACTGACATAAATGACCAAGTGAGATACTACTTGGAATTCCAGTGTTCACTCCATACTGACCTGGAAGTGGTCTACTTTGCCAAGGTAAACTAAACACTTACCTCATACGAACTCCCCCATTTTGTTATGTACTTCATAAACAACTTATGGAAACACCACCCTTGTCGATTAACTTATAATAACAACCTCATGGGAACACTGATGTGTTGCCAAAATACAACATCTTTTAGGCTTAAAACTTGGAATTTTGTGTGTTCTCAATGCAATGTTAGTTGCTTTTATGTGCTTTTGTTTTTATATTTGTAGGATTACACGTTGGCCTTTATTTTGGGAAAAAATGCAGAAGTTGCTGGTTTTTGCTATTATACGAGACCTTTTATGGGCTATTGGGTGGGTTTGGGAACAATTCTAATAAGGGGCTATTTTCTGAAGTTTATTCTATCAAAATGCAGATGAGATGTAGAGGGTTTTACTAGTCATAGAAGATGGTTCGTTCCGAGGATCAGAGGTTGGGACTTTCTGAAGTTTCACCAGACGAAACCCCCTTTGCGGATCATAAACCACTTTACGAGTCGTAGAGGGGTGTCGTAAAGTAGAAGTCCAAATTTCTAGCAGCTGAGTACGAGACCCCGATTATGGGCCGTGGAATGCAATACGACCCATAAATCCCTTTCGTATGGCGTGCCAACCAGTTCTACTATTTTGTTTAAGACTTGTATTTTACTTATTATAAAAACGTTTTCAGGTTATGTTTTTAGAACTTTTCACCTAGTACTCAAAGAACTAAGTAATTTGAGAGAGAAAATTGTGAGATCATATTGTAGAGTCTTTGAGAACACTTGTGTTTGAATTTCATCTTTAAACTTGTGATTCTTATTGAAGTTGGATTTGTTTGTTCTTAATTCTATTGTGTAATGTTCAATTATGTTTTCTCAACTCATAATTCTTGCATCTACATAAAGCATGATTAGCTAAATCCACAACTAGGGTTATGGGATCCATGAAAAACTAACAAAGTAAAACAGAATAATTCGTAATTCTTGGAAGGTGTATATGCATGTATTAATTAATTCTTTTCATTTTACAAGTTTTCTGATAGTGGCCAAAATTAGAACCTACCTAGTGTTACTGACTGGACCAAGTTAGTAATGAATACGAAAAGAGATTATCTAACAGGATTCGATTGATGTGTTCTCGTCTAGTCAACCAAACTGGGCCAAGGGGAGGTTGTATTGGGACTAATATTTAAGGGTTATTAATGCACACTATGGAGATGGGCCAAGTCGCATAGTGAAATTCACCTCTCACCTATGACCAAAGAGCTTGGTGAACAAAACTTACCGTCTTGCATGCTATACAATAGAAAAAAAATTAGGTTATTCGGTGATATGGATTTGGGGAAATATGGGGAACACAATACCCTAGTTTCTCTCCATATTGAATTCTTTCTTATGTTAGTTTAGTGACATTTTTCCTCGATTATTGCAACCCCCCCTTCAAGGAAGTAAGTTGGTTAACCATTCGAATTATGATCATTGAATTCTCGTGAGTCTACATATTCCTTGTGAGTTTGACCGTAAACTTTGTTAGGTTCTATTTCTTGACAATGACCACTTTATTCTCTTAAAAGGAGGTGTAACTTGGGCGACACTAAACGCCACCCGTTTCAGTATTTTAACTAATATGTGTCATATGGGAACACCACCCTTTTTGGTCAGTCATGTAACACGTGCTATATGGATCCATTAGCAAATTGACAAACCTATGGTGGCAACATAGTTAAGGGACAATCGTTTATCTACAAAGGTCCTCTCGGTGCTAGGTCATAATCCCAAAGGAATATTAAAATCATACTTATAGTCATAAAATGCAAAACATAATAAGATCATAATATTTTCATAGAATAGCTCATCAAAACCAAAGCTTCATAACATCACAATAGGGCTTTATAACTTTCATAACTTTTCACAACATTCTCATATCTCGTAGCATGCAAAGTAGCCCTTTGCAAAATTTATATCATTCATAGTTTTCATAACTAGCTATAAGGCCCTCAACATCATAGAAGCCTAGTATACATCTTTAACCAAGTCATAGTGGGTATATGTACATAGGTTTAAAACCATGCAATTAAAAAGTAAAGGACTTGAGAATAGTAAACTGGAACCACTTGAACATTATTTGAAATAACTCACCAAAAGCATAACAAGACGTAGCTAGGGTATCCTCAAACCCTCATAAAAATTCATAAATTTCACATGGCTTTTCAATTTATAATCCTATACAAAAGTAAAACATCATAATTTCTTCATGATATTATCATATAAAAGTGTTCATAAAAACACCCAAAAATATCCACGTAATTCATGTAGATGAGGAAGAAGAATGGTTGAGCTTTTGGAGGAAAGGTTTCCATAATCATACCCACATACCATAGTGATATGATGGAGGAAAAATCTGACTTCAGAAGTGAAAAACCCAAAACCCTATCTTGCACCTCACACTTGAATGTCTTGAATAAGCTTACGAGTGTTTGGAGACTTGAAATATTTTGTATGAGTGGGAATGGGGTAGACTAGGGTTGTATAGTGCTGATAAAGGGTCTTTTGGTGGCTTAGACGATGTAGTATAAGCATTAAATAATAGGAATATTCAAATTTACCCCTTATAATTTTCTTCCGTACAGGACTACGAGACCCCGATTACGGACCATGGTCCAGTATATGGGCCATACGTAAGAGGTTTTTCCTGATAACATTTTGGATGCTCAAAGATATTCACTGATCCTTGACTTACAACAGGACTTACGACTCGTATGCAAATGTACGGGCCATCTGGTATCCCGTATACTTAACTTCAGAAGTCAGTATTTTCACCAACTCTTGACATCATTCCATAAGCATAAGTTATTCCTCGTGGGACCACTACTTACCCATAGGACCTTTCGTATACCCATTGGTACTTAGAAAATTTTCAGATTTCATTTGTTAGGCACTTTTACACACTCTAAAATGTGGTGCCTTACACCAAGACATGTCCCGGGCTTACCCTCAAAATAAGAAATAAAAAATGATATTGTCTTAACATAAGCAAGATGGAAATTGGTTGTTATCCTCAAACTAGAGGATTCACCAAAAAAAAATATCTTCTCACATCGAACTAGACACAAGCAGGTGGATGAGAAAGTGCTCCGATCCCTACATGGTTAGATCATGTAGGGAAAAAGTAAGCATTATTACTTTGAATATGTGATGCAATAAACAAAGAATCATAAGCCATGATAGACAAGATGCATAATCATATACAAAGGTAATATGCTCAATATGACATGATTGATCAATGCTTTAGTCATAACATGCATGGAAGGTAAAACATATTCTCATGGTATAGAATATATATGTGGGATTAGACCATAATCGACATATAAGACCACATGAGCTACTATATGGAATCCAACATAATCCCTTATGTTGGCATGGGGAGACCACTTCTGGGTGTAAGCCCGTAAAATTAAGCACGTATCTTTAATCAACATAATGGCTATGTGGATCCATTAGCCTATCCTATAAGGTCTCCTTTGGTGTCACATAGTTAATGAGATATGAGGCTACTTCTAGGATTCACTTACCAAATTCCAGCTTCATACCCCATTCGATGCTAAGTTATTGCCATGGGAAACATTTTAAAACATTAGCTTAATCATGTACACTAATAAGCTTGTAAACATAGCACAATTGTAATAGGAATAGCTCATAACTTATGATCCATCAAGTAAAAATTGTCCTTTCACAAGAGAGTTCATTCTTTTGGTGAGAATTGTCCTTATCACCAACTTAGCATTCATAAAAGGGCTTCATAAATATTTCATAACTTTCATATACCTTCATAACATATACTTGAACCCTCATCATTTTGAAATCATACTCATTAGAGAACTTAATATGAAAGTTAGGTGGGTTTACTACATGTAAACTTTAAACAATGCAACTCAAGAGGACTATGCATAAATGTAGTGAAAATCATCCACTTAAATCATTATCAAACAACCACAACAATCCATAACATCTTCCAAAACATAGATGTTTGGAACATGAAATTAATCTTATAAAATCATCAACTTCATAGCACTTCATGGCATCATAACATACATAACTTGAATATCATAACTTTGTTCATAATGGCAAACCCTTGAAAGGAATTCATGCAATTTACTTCAATAAAAGATAATTCCCATGATAAATCATGCATGATAAGAGTATTAAGATCTACTAATAACAAATTGACTTTAAATTTTGAAGGAGTAAGTAAAAAGGTTTTGGGGCTCCAGGGGTAGAAGAACCCATGGCTTAAGAACCCACATACCTTAAGGTATTAAAATTGATTAAGAATACTTGCAGAAACGTGGGGAATCACCTTGAGACTTAGCCTCCAATGGAGGAACTTCAAACCCTAGGAATTTGGATGATTTTCGGAAGAGGGACTTTGGGAGATTTTCTATAGGAATTTGGAAGAGTTTGTGAGAAGAATAGCATTGAAATGATTGAATTTTTGTGGATTCTCGCACGTAAGGGTGCTGCGATATATCCCAATTGCCTTCACTTAATTCTAGAAATTTTTAAAATAATTTGAACTATAGTGGAACCAAGGCGCGACACATAGGTGCTCAAGCAATGTTCATTTTTGCACAAATCACAATTTGCCCCTGTTTGACCTAGGAATAGATTTAGGACACTTTTTTACTATCATAAACCCTATCCATGATGCGGAGAAGTCACGTTCTATTCTAGAAAGTGCAAAAATGCAACAAATTATTTTTTGGTATGGTTCACTTAAAAATCAAAGGAGACCATTGTTCCACACAATTTTGCCTCCTGAACAAGAATATGAATTTAGAATTACCAGAAAATGAAGGGAAATTGTGTTATTCAAGGAATCTTGTACAAGAGTATTCTGAATCATTTTGGGAGGTGTTACAGTATGCGTACTAACCCCTTATGAAATCCATATACACATCTTCCCACTTACATGTAGGAATTTCTATATCTTGGGCTAAACCTCCTGGCCTTTGGTGTTCAACTTTCACTTATAAACAATTTCAACACTCTGCCACAAACTTAGCAATATCATTTATCATTCTATACTACTTATACACCTCCCTTAAATCTCTAGACATCTTGGTGGATCCTAGATGAATGGAATATCGAGAACTATGGACTTTACTCAAAATAAACTCTATTATTCCATCAATATTGGGCACAAATAAACAACTTTGGTAACTAAGTACTCAATCACCACCTTGAGAGAAAAGCTCGATCTTCATTTACACAACTAATCTTTTCAATTCAATCAAATTAAGATCTATGTCTTGTTTTTCCTTCACCTTCACTACTAATAAAGATACCAAACCATTATGAACCAAAACACCAGTCTCATTAAAACCACTCAATCTAACACTCAAGAGGACCAATAGGTCATATTCTTAAACAATTTATTCTTTCATTTTTTATATGAGCAATGACAATTTCATAGGCATCTAACTAAGTGCATTAGCCACGATGTTTGCCTTACTTGGATGATACAACACACTCATATCATAACACTTTAGTATCTCAAGCCATCTTCTTTGCCTTAGATTCAATACTCTTTGAATAAAAACACATTAATGGCTCTTATGATCATTAAATATGTAAACATGCATCCCATTAAGATAGTGACATCAAATTTTTAATGCAAATACAATTGTCGCAAGTTCAAGATCATAGGTTAGGTAGTCTCATTCATTACCTTTAGTTTTCTAGAGGCACATTCTATAACCTTACCATGTTATTAATACACAACCTAATACAATACTTGAGACATCACAATATACTACAAACCCATCCAAACATTTTAGTAATGTCAAAATAGGAGCCGATGTAAGATTATCCTTCAATGTTTAAAAATTTTTCTCGCACCCATTTGATCATTGAAACTTCACATTCTTTTGGGTCAACTTAATCAATGGTGATACAATGAAAGATAACCTCTCAAAAACCTTCTATAGTATCCATTTAAGGACCCATAGGTTAAAAGTTCATAAAATGAGGTTTGGAGGAGCTTCTAGGAAAAAAAAATCAAGTTTTGGCACCTGATGCTTAAGCTGGAAGGTCACAAGTGTCATGATCCAATTCTAGGTCCTAGATATAACATGACAAATGGGGAACCTGAAGGGATCCTCAACAAGCTCTTCAACATACATAACACACCCTTTTTTGTGGAAGAATAATTAAACAACAAGCAATTAATTTGGAGGGAAGTCTGACTTTGGACTCAAGCTATGAGAATGATATTGGAAAGAAGATTAGAATGAACACATAGCAAATAAAGACTAAGGGATAGGTAAGTAAGACTCATGCTTAGACAATAGGGACTTAGGACATCCACATCATACAAACAACACACATCAACACATAAAAAGGGGATAAGGCCTAAGGAAAGTCTTACATAATTACATTAGCATAATAGGAGTCGATCTTATAACATACATTTCCATATCTAACAACACCTCTACCATGAGTAGAACAATAGCCAAGACATCTAATGGGCTCACCTTCAAATGTAAATTTCAAAAACTAAACAAGTCTTAATAAAACATGAAAAGAAAGTGAATATTGTCCTCATAGTGGAGGACTCACGAAAGGTAATCTTCAATAATCAATCTAGACACGTGGAGAAGGAGGATGAATAGAGCTCCAGTACCTACATGGTTAGATCATATAGGCGAGGGTATGCGTTAGTACTTGAAATGTACTAAGTATGCGGGATGCAATGCAACAAGAAAATAGTCATAATTAAATAATATACATAATCATAAATAATAGATATAAGATCGTTATGTCATGTATTATCAATTCTTAAGTCAAAACATGCACGGAGGTAGTCAAACTTTTATAATATATCATACATATATGTGAGAAGTTCGTAACCTACATATAAAATCATGTGTGCTACTATATAAAGTCTCAATGTTGACTCCACACTGGAAAAAGGAGTGGTCTACTTGCCAAAGTAAACCATAACCCACCCTTGGTAGGTAACTTGCCCTAGTTGGATCCATTAGTAGAAGCCTATTTAGGGAAATAGTATAAACCAATGGTGGTTGATAGTTAAGAGACTAAGACTTTATATAAGGACCCCTTGGGTCGAGCCCCCATCTTATGCCTCTTTCGCTGCTAAGTCTAGTCCCATGAAACACTTAACATAATCATAAGCATAATCATAACTTGAATAACTTTCAAAAACATGTCAACATAATAAGTGTCACGACCCAGACCTAGGGCCTAGTCGTGACCAGTGAATGGGGAATTCGAAGGAAACCCAAACAAGCCTCTTAGCCTATCATTACACATCCTTAGTCATGGAAGCAATTAAATAAAATTGGAAGAATTGAAATAAGGGCAAAGGGACTAAGGGAGAACTTTCATAATATAAAAATTAAGAGACAAGAGAGTCAAGGCTCATAGCATAATTACACATCATATCCAACAACACCTCTACTACATGGATACTTAGCGGGGGCCAAGACAAGCAACCGGGCTCACCCTCATGATCAAAGGATACATCAAACAAAGAGAGTTTGAATAAATAGTATAAGATGAAAGACATGGACCTCGGAATGGAGCACTCACCAACTAACTTGAAGAGATACCACTAGCCACGTGGAGGAGGATGATGACCAAATAGATCTATAGTTCCTACATGGTAACATCGTGTAAGCATAGAGTATGCGTCAGTATATTTAAATGGACTATGTATGTAGGAAGCAATGCAACAAGAGCTAGGCAACATAATCAAAATGCATAAACATAGGCAAAGAGTAAGCATATAGCAATATGACATGTATGAATGATGCTTGAAGAAAAACATGCTTATATAGAACATACTACATATATTAGAAGAGACCACAATTATAGACCAAGCATACTAGTACTCGGAATCCAAGGCTTAGTACCCCCTTGGAGGGTGATCAAGGTATATACCCCTTAATCAGTAGACAATCATTAGACCCTCCATCATAGTGGTCAAGGTATCAACCCCTCAACATGGTTAATGGAGTTCATACCCTCCATCATAGTGGTCAAGGTATCGACCCCTTAACATGGTTGATGGATTTCACACCCTCCTTCATAGTGGTCAAGTTATCAACCCCTTAACATGGTTAATGGACTTCGCACCCTCCATCTTAGTGGTGGAGGTAACCACCCCCTTAACAAGGTATGGTCAACATGCAATCATAGGGATACTTTTCGACAAATCATCATAATATTACATTACGTTAATCACCATAAAGTCATATGTCTCATATGCTAAGCATTAGGCCTTCAACAACTCAAGAATCAATAACCAGACATTTCATCGAACACTTGGCGGGTGTGTGGTGGTAGTGCAAAATCATGCAATTCAAGAATGGAATCATGCTTGGAAATTCAGTGTAAAGCTACCAATAGATACTTGGTGACACCCTCAAGCAATATATATCAAAACCCTTCGTCAAATCGCACAATAGATCTTAGATTCATAGCTCAAAACACGCCAAAACAGTCACAATTTCATGAAACCCCAACATAGTGTGCAGTGAAATCCGTAATAAATAAGACCCATGCGTAAATTAACTTTAAATCATGCAATTCCAGGAAAAAAGAAAGTTTAGGCATCTTGGGTGAAAGGAACCCATAAAAGAAACTCACACACCTTAGCTTTGGAGAATCCTTGAAGAAGATTGGAGATGGAGAGTTGAAGCTTGAATGAGTACCATGAGATCTGGCTGAGTTTTGGGACTTGAAATTTGGAGAGAAATATGAATCTAAGTGTTTGAGAGGGTTTTAGGGAATGTCTTGGATGATATAAGGGTGAAATATGGCTAAGTATAGGTACTTTTACGCATGGGAACACTTGGGCCCAAGACCTAAAAGCCTTCAACTGAGATAAAAATCACTGGCAACAAAATACACAGGTCCGGGACGGCTGGCGTCGCAGCACCATTGTGGATCGATTTTGGAAATCAAAATTTTGGGAAAATGAAATTGGGATTCATTTTCTCTAAAATTGGGGTTAGACACATTACCTAGTCAATTTGACCTCCTGAACAAGAATATGAAGTCGGATTTTTGATATCATACACTAATTTTGAGATATATGGAATATACAATTCCAGGCGTTTCCAAGTCATATTTTCGGGCACATTTTGGCGTTGTTTCAGTATCTCTCCCTTGGGAACGTTCATCCCCGAGTATCAAGAAAGGTATATGAGAGACGTAAACGTAACAATTTCAGCCCACGTAAGGATGCAACAATACATTTAAATATCATTTCAAAAATCTCAACATAAGTGTAAAATCATCATGAACATGTCAATTTAAACATGAATGTATGCAAGACATGAGGGCTGAACTTAAGACATGGAATCATAAAATGGTCTTGACGTGTTATCATAAGCTTGAATAGAATGAAAGAGATACATATATAGCTTCTCCATGCCCGCTCCGGCTCACTAAGTGACACTTTCGACTTAATGATTCTTCCAAAGGGCCTTGACGAATACTTCGTCCTTGTCAATCAACTTCTCCACCCATCCATCCAATATCTACATTGGAATCGTCTCCTAGGACAACTTATTCTCCACAATATGCAGAAGTTGAAAGAGTTCTACAGCACTAGAGTCACCAACACATCTACTAAACCTAGAAGCATGAAGAACCGGACAAACCATACCACTATCCAAAGCAATCCCCATTCATATGCAGCCTTATCAATCTTCCACTACTCTCTATAATGACTCACAACCCCGAAACTCAATTGTCAACCTTATCGACACATAGCCCACTTGGTACCATAAACCACCATCTCCCCATTGGGAGACAAGCTTCACTATACCATCCTTCCACCCAAAACTTCCAACTCTACTAAGTTGGTATCAAGGCCTTGCTTAATCTAGACCTCTTAAAGCAAAGATGTTTTGGAGCCATCAAAAGCACTACACCACCATGCTCAACTTCTTCCATCCTAACTCCCAATCTAGCCACCGGTAGACCTCTCTAGTCACCTTATTACCACCATCATCAACATACACTAGGCCACTTAGAGCGCGGACCACAATATTAGCCTTATTGGGAAAAAGATAATTTACACTTATATCATAATCCTTAAGGAGTTCTAACCACCTTCTTGTTATCCTTAACTCACATCTATTATATTTAGCAAACAATTTCTCATCCCACCACGACTTGCAACACTACCCCCACATGATTCATAAGACCTAAATAAGTCACTACCCCATCACTAGAGTCCACCACAAATCATGTCAAGGTAGTGTTTTTAAGACCCTATTCATGAAATCCACAAGCCTAGCCAGTGTATAAGTCAACCAAACAACTCCACCAATACTCCAAAATGCTCACTCCCAGTCCTAAAAGACACTTACGGATATCACCTATCCTCATCCTCACTTGGGGACAACACCCGAGCCAAATATCAATCTTAGAGAAGTGACTAACCCACCGTAGTTGACCAAATAGATCAACCATCCATACCCATCATATTACAATCCTGTGGGTTCTACAATCAAAGGAGAAACAATGCGCATGTATTAATCCACCCCAAGTATGACATCCAAATCCACCACATCTAACTCAACCAAGATCAGAAGACAAGAATTTAAGCAATATGAACATGGAGCAACCCTTATAAACCTTTCTAGCAATAATAGACTCACATAACCAAATATTACTAGCATCAAAAGGAGTAACAAAGGTAATTAGTGACCCCCGGAACCATCAAAACATGCACAATAACACCAAGAAAAGCCTTTAACATACCGGTAGCACCATCGAGCACCTCGTCCCCTCTTTGCCTCCTTCGTAGAGCATAGAACCGATTACATCTTGGAGCGCCTCCATGATCAACATCACAACCTTTGCCTTTGGTGTGGCTTAGAGGACAATCTATTATCTTGTAACCCATGTCTCCACAACCATAACATGCATTGGATTTCTTCAACCATAGCCCATTATATCATTTGCCACATTTTGGACACTTAGCATAAGGTACCACAATACCACGACCTTTGGGACTTTGGAACTTGCCTTCACCACAGGCCTTGTTGGACTCCTTACCCCCTCCTCTTTCTCATCTTTTCCTCCAATTATTCGGCATAAATCATCAAACGAGAAAAATCCATATCACTATTCAACATAGCGGACTGGCACTCCTTATTCACCAAGTCGGATACACCAATTACAAACTTATTCATTCTAGACCTTGGATTGGCCACCAAGTGGGTAGCATACTTAGAAACTTGGTTGAACTTGAGGGCATTCTCCCTCACACTCATTGACCCTTGTTTCAAATTCATGAATGCTATCATCTTGGCCTCTCTAAGCTCAAGAGAGAAGAACCGATTAAGAAAAGCCACCTTAAATTCCTCCCATAGAACCATATTATGGTTTCCCTTCTACTCCTTTCATTGAGCATACCATATTTGGGCCACCCTCCTGAGTTGGTAAGCCACCAACTCTGCCTTCTCTTCCGATCTAACACCCATAATAGTCAATACATTGCAAACCTGATAAATGAATTCTTGAGGGTCCTCACCCACTTTTGACCCATAGAACTCCAGCGGGTTCATCCTCATGAAGTCCCTCACATGAGATGCCGGAGTAGGAGCATGAGAGGCTTGGGCCCCTTGGTTGACTTGATTAGCTACGACTTTAACTAGCAAAGTGATAGCATCCCAAAACCATTCATGAACTGGTCCCCCATCTTGAGGAGCTTGACGAGTAGGAGGAGCCAGTTGTTCCTCAGGAGTACGAGCTCTTCTTCCTCTTGTGTTAGGTATGATTGCATATCAAGGAAAACCCATTAGGGGGAATAACATTACCTCAACTCTATAGCACGACATTGACCACGAAGAAGGGAAACATTTTCTAAAACGTCTCACAGCCTCTTGCTCATAGTTGTAGTTCACAACAAAACCATGAACAACACGCTAATCGACGCTTTGTGTTGGATGCCAAGGACCTAATAACCTAGTGCTCTGATAAAATTTTTGTCACGACCCAGATCTAGGGCTTAGTCCGTGATCATCTAAAGTGTACTCGAAGCAACCCCAAACAAGCCTCTTAACGTATCATTACACATCCTTGGTCACGGAAGCAATTAAAATAACAGTGAAAGAGATGAAATAAGGGCAAAGGGACTAAGGGAGAACTTTCATAATATAAAAATTAAGAGACAAGAAAGTCAAGGCTCAATGCATAATTACACATCATCTCCAACAATGCCTCTACTACATAGGTACTTAGCAGGGGCCAAGACAAGCAATCGGGCTCACCCTCATAATCAAAACATACATCAAAGGAAAAGAGTCTAAATACATAGTATAAGATAAAATACATGGCCCTCGAAATGGAGGACTCACCAACTAACTTGAAGAGATACTATTAGCCACGTGGAGGAGGTTGATGACCAAATGGATCTCCGGTTCCTACATGGTAACATCACGTAGGCATAGAGTATATGTTAGTACATTTAAATGTATTAAGTATGTAGGATGCAGTGCAACAAAAGATACACAACATAATCAAAATGCATAAACATAGCAATGAGTATGCATATAGCAATATGACATGTATGAATAATGCTTGAAGTAAAACATGCTTATATAGAACAATTACACATATAAGAACAGACCATCATCATACACCAAGCATACTAGTACTTAGAATCGAAGGCTTAGCACACCTTTGGAGGGTGATCAAGGTATATACCCTTCAATCGATAGATTGACATCACACCCTCCATAATAGTGGTCAAGGCATCAACCCCTCAACAAGGTTAATGGACTTTACACCCTCCATCATAGTGGTCTAGGTATCAACCCCTCAACATGGTTAATGTATACAAGGGCAAAACACTTATCATACTTGACCACTTCATGTAGACATTATTCATTCACAAGAGGGCAAAGACATAGCATAAGGGCTCAAATTCTTGTTTATCAATCATAACAACTTCTCCTGAGTTTAATACATGCTTAATAGCCCATAATTTATCATATCATACTTGTCTTACAAAAAAGGCAATACTCTTTCATCAACATTAGAATCCTTATCATGTAAATTTCGTCAAACTTGGTAGGGGCATGTAAATTAGACATAAAAGCATGAAATACATGAGTGTTAGACATGTATAAGGTAAATATGATCACTATAAAATCATTCAGAACAACCTAACAACATAACAATAAACCTTGGTTTGGTGTTATGAAATCTGTCTTAAAAAATCCATAATAATTCATAGTTTTCATAGTTCATCTCATACATAGCTTAAATTGTCATAAATCATATCACAGATAACCTTAAATAGATGTTCATGCATGATCATATAGATTTTTGATGAAATCAAACATAGATCATTTTCATAATGCATAATAGGAAGTATCCATAAAGTATCAAGACTTGAAATCATGAAATTTCCATGAAAATGGAGAGTTGGGCTCCAAGAGTTGAAATACCCATGGATGAAGACCCACATACCTCAAACTTGAAATTTGTTGAAAGAATATTGTAGAAGACTTCGGGCTGCACTTAAATTCTTGAAATCCAAAGAGAGTCCTTAAGAGTCTTGCATTTAATTGAGGGATTTGGTGAGGATAAGAGAGGATCTTAGGAGAGTTTTTGAGAGATTTAAGGGTTAGAATGACTAAACAATGAAGCATTCCTTTCTATGTGGGTGTTGAGATATTACCCAATTACCCTCACTTGAAACTGGAAAAGTTTAGAAAATTTTGGCCTATGGTGAACCATGTTCGCGACATAAACTTGTTCCCACCTAGTTCAATTTCACGTGATGTTCGATTTTCCTCTGTTTTTTCCTATTAAAGAGTTTAGGCCTTTTTCGTACCATGAGGGACCAAGTCCATGATGCGGACGGGTCGCATACTTTGTTGGTTAAGGCCCATATCATCCAAAAACATATTTTTTGATATGGACCACCTAAAATTCAAAGACCACCCCTTTGATATGGACCACCTAAAATTCAAAGACCACCTCTTTCCTTTGAAATTTTTCCCCCTGAAAAAGAATACGAAGTTGGATTTGTGAAATCATGTAGAAATTTTAATATATTCAAAAAGTACACTATAGGGCATTTTTTTAGTTTCGTGAGAGGTGTTACATCAGGTACTGTTTGAATTGATATAAATGGCCTCATGGACTATTTTGATTGATATTGAAGGCCTCAAGGATCATTTGGATCTATACTGGTCACTTAGACAATCCATAGCCCTCTGTCATAACAAAAATTTTGGGGACCTTAGTAGGGACCCTAAAAAAAAGACCCTAAAAATCTATTCTGAAGTGAAACAGACACTGAGGGTTCTCACATAGAGAACCTCGTCAGGGATTAAGTAAAAGGTTATTTCATTTTTTCCAAACCATTTTCTATGCCTAGGATGATTTCTTTTGACCCATAATTGTAATGATCATCAAAGTTATTTACATGCGTTCTACATATTTTATGTTGGTTAAAGCTTGCCTATAGTGACCCCAAGTCATTTGTGACTAGCTAAAACTAATAGCTTGGTTACTCGGCCATTCATCGAGATGATATGCAGCTTTCTGTGTTAAAGGCCAGGGATGAGTTCAGCCGTAATGTCTGAGTAAACAGCCGTTTAATGGAATTCTTAAATTTTTAGTAAAAAGCCTCAAAATAGAATCCTAACAGTTCCATTAGCCCCAGAAAATGGCCAAATTAGGCTTAAAGTATGTTCGATTAGAATACATAGGTTTTTAGTATGGATTTATGTCGAGTTTTTGCAATTTAGCCTTCAGAAATGGTCAATAGTTTACATTAGTAAATATTCTTGGTAAACATGACCAAATGGAAATTCTGATAGTGTGTTTAGCTCTAGAACATCGAGTTTTGTCTAGAACAACCTTTTGTTTGGTTCCCAAGGTTTCTAAATGCATTTTGATCCGCTAGGTGGAAATTAGTAAAAATAAAATAAGGATATCGGACCCGCATTTTATTAAAAGGACCTCATATGAGATTTTCAATCATGTCATTGGATTCAAAAATGTAAAATTTGGTATGGTTACATAGCTTGTTTGTTGAAATCAAACACCGAACGACTCCCAAACACTTCGTTGAAGGAATTAAAGATAGTTGATATCTGGTGCAGGTCTAACAAGCCATCACTGCGGAGGTGGGCCTGTATTTGAAGGAGGCCAGCCATGTATGCTTTGCATCCGCGGAGCCTAGGCTGCATTTGCGGACCCTTAGGTGTTCATGTTCTGCGTTCTCGGGACTAGGACCAACTTTCGCATACGAATGGGCCTTTGTACTCTGCATACACCAGGCCCAGTCCAAATCTGCAAGCTTTGGCTCGCTGTACTTTGTGTTCATGGAGCTCCTCCACATTCGTGGAGGTAGGTGACTAGAGGTTCTATAATTTCAGCTTCGCAGAAAATATAAAGGGAAAATTTCATTTATGATAATTTATTTATCTAATATTCAATTTTAGCAATTCAAAAGGCTAATCTGGGTATTTTTTTTGTAAGGAATGTCATGAGAGTATTAGAAATTGCTTTTGACATACTAGTCAAGGTAATTTTCAATGTTTTGCTGCTGTGTATTGGAAGTATTTTTTCAGAAATTTTGAAATAGAATTTCTTATTTGTTTTGGGTGTATTCGATGTGTTTTCTAATGGCGCACATTGTCATAACGTAAAAATTGATTGATTGAGTTTGAATGAAAGTGCTTATGAACTAATTGTTTGTATCAAGTTTTACATAACAAAATATTTTTCATTATTAGGCTATCTTTTTATTATTTTAGACCTAGATTTATATTTTTTTTCTATAAATAGAATTAGGAGGTCTTTATTTTCATTCTTTCTTAGTAATTTGGAATAGAACAAGTAATCAAATAAAAGAGAATGTATCTGTTTTAAATGGGAGAAAGAAGTGAGAAATCCTTTTTTCAACTCTGACTCTCCCACTCCAGTCGTTGCTTTTCTTTTTGTTACCTCAAAGGAACTGCAAATGGAGTCTAATATGAGGTACAAGCTTAGGAATGTATAGAGATTATTATATGGATTTTGTTTCGAGATTTTAGTGTGGGTTTGCTTTTTGACCCAAAAATTTACTTAAGCCTATTTTCTATGATTCTAATGTCAAATTGACTGTATTAATGTTGTGATTCTGTTCTTGATAGTTAGATAGCATTCCGAGATATGTCGAATAGGAGAAGTGTCAGTACAGTGATCAAAGACACAAGTGATCGATTTTCTGGTAGGCTACAATCTTCCCTCTCTTAGGCTGAGTGGAATATTTGAACTCTATTTGGGTTGAATGATAAGGGAACAAGTAAAGGGGTTAAAGTCCTTACATATTGAGTATGATTATATTAGTTGTTATCTGTAACTATTTTAGCATCTATTGTCATGTTGTTGGAATGTATGACCAATCCATTGATTTTTTGTTGCATTGTTGCTTGTTTGGGATGATGAGGTGATATCTTACCTGTTCAGGATTCCCTTAGGAACTGATATGCTGATTCTAATTTATATATTGTTAGGTTGTTGTGCTTTTGATTACCTTGCTAACAGATTTGTTGTTTGACATGGTAAGCACGCCTGTGATTGTTGTATTCACTTTCTAATGGATCTCCGCTTTATTATTGCTATTGTTGGGCCTTTGTCTAGTGATGCCCTAGACCAACACTGGCCAGGATCTATAGACATCTATAATTATGTCTATTGTGACTTGAGGGGCATGGATCCTTGCAGGCCATAGATTAGAGTCTAGAATTGAGCCTTAGATAGGCTGAAAAATGTTGGGAACTTGACTACTACTTTTGTTGCTAGCTTTTGCATTCTTACCATGGCACATCAACTTCTACTTGGATGTAAAAGGACCAACAATGACACCCTGATACTTAGACCAATGTCTCTTACGACTAAGGGCCTGAGGTATTCCATCATATGGTTACATGTCCATCCATGAGGACTCTGTGCAAACAAGGATAAGTGCAATCTATATATCACAAAATTAGAGGCTCTATAATTAAAGTATGTATAGCTATAAGCTTTCGGGATAAAGTCCCTCAAATTACTGTTAATGTTGTAATTGATGGTAGGTATATTAGACTAGTCTAGGCCTTTGGGCCAGGGTAGACCACTTGGCTCATCTAACCTTTCTTTGGTTTAAAGTCTGGTTGTTCAATTAATGTTCAGCTGTTCAATCAACGTTTTATGGTTCGGTTAAAGTTTGGGGTATCTAGAAGATGTTTTTGTCAGGGTATACAGAGTGGGTTAAAGTCCTAGTTAGTGGTTCTGTTAGAAGTGTGATTGTATGTGCATAGTTAGTTCACAAACTCTAACATGACTTGACACCTTACCCTCATACCTATCCACTCTTTATTATGTTTAGGTGTATCTTTTGGGCTTATAGGGGACTGATTGGTGTACAGGCTTAGATAATAGGACCTTACACCTATGTACATCACTATCCAACCACCTAGTACTTAGTTACCATCATATTCATTAGATTATATGTGTGATCCTGCATTATTTATTGTTCTTACTCAGTTGGCCTATGATTCCTACTACGTTCCTAATCCTTTGTACTCACCCATACATTTATGCATCTGTTTCGTGGTGCAAGTCCAAGCATAAGCTAGTAGCGGTAACTCTTCCTGTTACTTCGGAGGCTAGTGGTGAGCGTTGGATATCCAAGGGTCCTTACAGTCTCCTTCTATATTTATGGCTGTGATTTGTGACTCGAGATTTGTCCCTTCTTATTTTTATGAACATGTATGTAAAGATGTCTAATGGTTAGTGTGTTATATCTTGTCTACAGTTGTATAGGTGACTCCAAGGTCTTGGGAAGAGATAATTTACTGTGGCTCTAGGGGGCATAAAGCATGCTCTAATGCCACCAAACATCCTGTGTAGCCTCCATCTCCCGCTCCAGTTGAGTAACTAATGCTTTCCACCCAACAAGATATAGCAGAGAGCATCAGACAATATTAGGATCAACAGGTTCTCAATTATTTTCTTAGATTAGGGCCCCCATGATTTTCTAAAGCAATATGAGAGGATGACCATGAATTCCTCATGACCTATCAGGAGAGGTTGTAGACCTTGAGCTTTCTGGAAACTAGAGGTGCGAATTTCACTGCTTATTAGCTACATGTGGCTGCTAGACAGTGGTGGCATGCATATTTGTGTACCAGACTAGCAAGATCCCTACCAATCTTGTGAGTTGAGTTTTATAATGCTTTACTAGCCAGATTTGTTCCCCGAAGTCTCAGAGACAGTCTCCATGAAACTTTCTCTAAACTTGAGCAAGGGTCATTGACTGTGTCAGAGTATAAGGCTAGATTCCATGAGCTCTCCAAGTACGCTACTGCTATGTTACCTACAGAGGAGGAGCGGATCATATGATTTTTCAAGGTTATGTAGACATAGTTATGAATAGGGATGCCCTCGTTCGTGAAAGTAGGCTGATCTTTCATAGATATTGTTGGCCTGTCACGACCGAAGCCTAGGGCCTAGCCATGAAAAGGCGCAAGGGGAGCCCGAAAGGGCCCCAAGCAAGCTTCTTAGCATATCATTACACATCCTTAGTCGTGGAAGCAATAAAGCAAGCATCAAGAGATAATAAATTGGGACAATCAGGTCTAAGGCAACACTTTCACATCATAGACATCAAGAAAAATAGAGTCTTGGCTCATGGCATAGATACATAACATGTCCAACAACACCTCTACTACATAAAAAGAAGTGGGGCCACGATAAAAAACTGGGCTCACCCTCATAGTGAAAACATAAACAAAAGAAATATAGTCTTTGTACATAGCAAGAGATCATAAGCAACGTCCCCAGAATAGAGGACTGACCAACAAGATTGAGAGACAATCGACCTAGCCACGTGGAAGGGGAGGATGATCAAGCGGTGCCCAAGTTCCTACATGGTGACATCATGTAGGCATAGAGTATGAGTTAGTATGTTTGAATGTATTAATATGTACGATGCAATGCAACAACAGATAGACATCATAGGCAAAATCCATAATAATACTCAATAGATAGCATAATAGCAAGATGACATGTATGAATAATTCTTGAAGTAAAAATCATGCTTAAGTAGAACTTAACACATGTGCAAGGAGTGAATATTCTTTTTGCAATCAAAGGCCTACCACCTCCTTGGAGAGGCGCATGAGGTACAAACGCTTTCATAAGGTTTATGGAGTACAAACCCCACAACAAGGTTGATGGAGTACAAACCCTCCAACAAGGTTGATGGGTGCAAACCCCCAACAAGGATGATGGGTACAAAACCCAGAACAAGGTTGCACGGTCCTTCCATGAAATCACCCCAAAAAGTGCCTAATAACGTGCCTCGAATGTGCCTAGAATCTTGTTTTTCATATATCTAAAAATCTATTTGTTATTTAAAAAATTTGACTTCATATTCTTTTTCAGGGGGTCAAAATTAGAGGACAAGGGTGTAACATTGATTTTAAAGCAAAGTAATTGATTTATGAAATTCATCCTTGGTGCAATTTCCATTGAGGGTCAGCGACCTCTCCTCGACGCAGAGAGGTGTAAATTCTGCAATGTTTTTCTTAGTCCATCCACATTTTTCTAAGTATTGGGCCTAAGTTTTCCCAAATATGTTTTTACCTATACTTAGCCTTATTTCACCTTCATATTACCCTAAACATTCCCCAATACTCACCAAAACACTTAGCCAAATATTTGCTCCTAAATTCAAGTCCCAAATTCAAGACCAATCTTAATGATTTCATCAAGGATCTCACTCAAGCTTCAAGTCTCCATTTCCAATCTTCTTCAAAGGTCCTCCAAAGTCATGGTATGTGGTGTTGAACCATTTGGTCCTTCCATTCATGGTGGGTAAACCCTCTTTTTTAGTAATATTGCATGATTTAAAGTAGATTTTACATATGGGTCTTGTATATTGAGAAACTTACTGCAAATTGATTTATGTTATTGAAATTATGATTGTTTTAGCATGTTTTGAGCTCTAGATCTTGGATATAATGTTGGATTTGATGTGGGGTTTTGATGTAAATTTCTTGGGGGCATTTCAAAGTCTTGATTGATGGTTTTACAATAGATTTTCTTGCATGATTCTTCTCTAAATTGTATGGTCTTTAACCCCCATTACACACACCTCCGGTGTTTGATAAAATGTCCGAATGTGGTTTTATAAGGAGTTGAAGGTGCAAACAATGAGATATTATATGATTGATGTTATAATGATGAATTGAGCTTATATTCAGGATGAATTCTATATAAATGTGTTGCATTAGACCATGTCCAATTCGGGGGGTCTAACAGTCCGGATAACCGAGATAGTGGTTTGTACCCATTAATCGAGGGAAAGGTTAATACTTCTCCACCTAGTGATGAGGCGGCATCATCGCTAACCGAGTTGGGGGTTTATACTCATCAACTGAGGGAAGGGTTAGTACTTCTGCACCTATGTTATAGGGCGGCATTATCACCAACCGAGTGAAGGGTTAGTACTTGACCACCTAAGTGATGGGGCGGCATCATCACTAACCTCAAGGGGTTTATACCTTGGAAATCTAGCTTGGTCTATTCTTTATAAATGATACCTTATGTGAGCATAAGTTATTTAAGAATGATTTACACAAGTATTAACCCTACATGTCATCTTGCTATGATATGCTTATTGCCTATTGTTATGTATTTTGGTTATGACGTCTATTCCTTGTTGTATTGCATCCCACATACTTAGTACATTCAAACATACTAACATATATTCTTGCCAACATGATATCACCGGTGGCTATGTTGATCATCCTCCTCCTTCATGTGGCTAGGCGGTGCTATTTCAAGCTAGTGGGTGAGTCCTTTATATCGGGGACCTTGGTCTATGCTTTCCTTTTCTTTCTTTGTATTGAGACAATCTGTCTTTTGTTCTATATTGACTTTGAGGGTGAGCTTGGTTACTTTGTCTTGGCCCCCACTCTATCTATGTATTTAGAGGTGTTTGTTGGACATGTTATGCATCTACAGTATGAGCTTTGACTCCTTGTCTCTTGATGATGTTGTTTTGCAAGTTATCCGTTAGCCCCTTTGCCTTTAATATTATTCTATGTCTTTAAAATACTTCCGCGACCAATGATGAGTAATGATAAGTTGAGAGGCTATATTGGGGTTCCTTAAAATTCCCCATTCACCATGTCATGTCTAGGCCATAGGCTTGGGTCGTGGCATGCCACCTCCCGAGTGAGGCGATCTAGGTACAAACCCCTCAACAAGGTTACCTAGGTCTACAACCTCCCGAGAGAGGCTTGGTCATCTTGAACACTATAAAGATAATACCATATACATATATTCTTTTCTTCATCATATAAATACATTCCTTTCATCATCATAAACTCATTTAACTCATAAAACATTCATTGACCCTTCAATTCCTCAAGAATCCATAACCGGACATTTTATAAAACATTTGGTGGGTGTGTAGTGCTAGTGTAAAATCATGCAATTCAAGAGTGAAATCATGTTATAAATCCAATGTAAAACCATCAATAGATACTTGGTAAAATCCTCAAGCATATACATCAAAACCCTTCATCATATCTCACAATAGATTTTAGATTCATAGCCCAAAACATAGTAAAACAGTCACAATTTCATAAACCCTATAGTGTGTAGTGAATTTCATAATACCTAAGATCCATGAGTAAATCAACTTGAAATTGTGCAAATTAGAGTAATGAAAGCTTGGGCATCATGGGTGAAATGAATCTATGAAAGAAACTCGCATACCTTAGCTTTTGCGATGAACTTGATGAAGATTGGAGATGGAGGCTTGAAGCTTGAATGAGAAGATCTAAATCCGGATGAGTTTTGAGACATGAGTTTAGGAGTAAAATATTGGCTAAGTGTTTGAATTAGTATTGGCGAATGTTTAGAATGATATGAGGGTGAAAATGGCTAAGTATAGGTACTTTCACATTTGGGAACACATAGGTCCAAGACTTAAAAGTCTTGGACCGAAGTCAAAAATGGACAAAAAAATACACAGAAGCGCACTCTTGGCCCGTCGTGCTAGGGGCGCGCAAACCTCATTGGAATTTGCAATTTTTAAAAAATCAAAATTACTAATTATTTGCTCTTAAATCATCGTTATACCCATCTTTCACTCATTTTGACCCCCTGAACAGGAATATGAAGTCAGATTTTCGATATCATAAACGGATTTTGAGATATATACAAATTATGATTTCAGGCACTTCTAAGGCATATTTTCTAGCACTTTTTGGGGTTGTTACATAACAACTCTCGTACCATTGAGTAGTTGCATCGCAAGGCCCATGGGGCAATGGGCTTGATATAGAAGGACCTGGTACATGTCTAGGGAGCGTTATGATAGATCTCACTAGAGGTTTCAACCAGGTCAATCTAGTCTCCCTATTCAGGCTTCATTTTAGACTTTGGAGAGTGACTGATGGTACCAGGGTACCTCCATCCAAAGTAGCCTTCTCCATTTTACTAAATGAAGACTAGAATATAGAGGTGTGATAGCCTTAGACCAGGTCGGATGCTCTCAGGTAGCTAGCCAGGGATCTAGGATTTCTAAGATAGCCACTAAAGGCCATGGTAGTCGACATCATAGTGACAAATTGTCTTTGGGTTGCTAAAAGTGTGGGGCATTAGATCATTGGACTTGAGAATGTCCTATACAGAGAGAAAGGTGCTTGGCCTCTCGAGTAGAGCCATCATTTCCACCCTGGATTGATAAAGGTAGAATCAAAATTAGGACCATAAGGCGATCGACGTGGTACTGGAGATGGTCAGTAAGGTACTAGAAGTGGAAGACTAGATAGTAGAGGCTATCCAAAGGAGGTTCAGCAGGTTCATCTTTATGCAGATCCAACCCAAGGCATTTGGTGATATTGTCACATGTATGACTATTTTATATTAGCTTACTTGATGCTCAACCGGTGGGTGGTATGTTTATCCTCATTTTGCTCCCTGTCTAAGGGTGAGCCTTGGGCTTTAGCAGCCGTTATATGTTTTAGTTTATGTAGGGGATCTTTATTTTGTATTATTGGATCATGGTGGTTGAAACGCCCCAAAAATGGTCTTCAAAAATGTCTATAATTGTAATTTCTATATATCTCAAAATCTGTGCATGACATCAAAATTATGACTTTATATACTTTATCAGGTGGCAAAATTGAGTGGAAAATGGATATAACGCGGATTTTAGAGGGCCCATAGCGAAAAATAATTTTCGTAAAATTTTCAGAAACACAGAGGGTACGCGATGGCTCCGCGATGCGGACCTATCGCAGAGCAGTGTTCACACTTTCATAATTTCTGTTTCAGCTTAAGGGCATTGGGGTCATGGCCCCATGCCCACTTATGCGTGAAAACACCTATTCTGAGCTATTGTTCAACTCCATATCACTCAAAAACTCTCTCTAACACCTCTCAACCATTTTATCAAGATTCCCATCAAAATTCATGTGTCTCAAGCTTAATTCCGAATCTCAAGAACATCATTCAAGCTTCAAGTCCACTTCAATACACCAAGGAATCCCCAAATTTAGGTATGTCGGTTTCATCCATGGGGTTGAACCTCCCTATTTTATGAAAATTGCACGATTTCAAGTTTTATTACTTATCGGTATCAATTATTATGAAATATGAGCTTGACGTTTGTTGGGGTTTTATCAAATATTGTTGACTATGCATGAATATCTATTTTAAGCTTATGCTATGTGTTAATCTTTGTCTGTTTAGACTATACATGAAAATCTTTGTCTATTTAGACTATACATGCTTCTAGCTATGAGATCTATGAACTATGGTAAAGTTTTTATATGATTTACAACTTACCAATGATAGGGTTTTACCATGATGTTGATGTTTTGATTTACATGACTTTAAGATGCATTGATTTCAATATTTCATGATCTATACTCTTGCATTTTGCATGATTTGAACATGTACTCATATGTGCCCACCAAGTGTTCGATGAAATGTCAAGTCAAGAATTCTCAAGTTATTTACATGTTTTACAAGTCAAGTAACTTCATGATGACTATGGGCTTTCAAGTATATTATGAATTCATGAAATTATCTATGATTATGCAAGTATAAAGCTAAACCCTATTTTCAAGATTTTACCTCTTGTGAGCCATTCATGTTAAAGCAAGGGTTCATGTATTATTGTTATACTCTCATATTTTAAGTTAGGCTCGCCATTATAGGTCAAGCATATTTCAGAGTTACTCATGTCATGATCCCATGTTTATTACAAGTTATATAAGTTATGATTATTTCAAGTATTCTGTGGGATTATACTTAGCACCAATTGATTGGATGTCGGCGTGGACTATCTTCAAGGGTTCATACTTCTTTCCTCAAATTGTGTGCCAACAGAGGATTATATTTTATGCTTACTATACTATTTGATCCATTTAGTGCACATTATCATTAAATCCACCCTAAAATGGGATAGGCTCCCATAAGGTGAATTATGGTTTCTCTTGGCAAGTAGACCACCTGTTTACCGATGAGGGGTAACCATCGAGATTCCATGTTGTAGCTCGCTTGGTCTCACTTTTGTAGCTCAGGGTCTCTTCCCGCACATATATATGTTTTATGCAAGTTGAATGACTTACAAGCATGTTTTACTTCAAGCATTGATCATGCATATCATATTGAGATTACACTTATCCATTGCTTATTATTATGCATTTTGAATATTGGCTTATGTTTTATTGTATTACATCCTACATACTTAGAACATTCAAAGGTACTAACATATACTTTATGCCTACACGATATAGCTATGTAGGGACCAGAGCTCCACTTGATCATCCTCCACGTGACTAGTGAGATTATTTAAAGATAAGCTTGGTGAATCATCAAGTTTGGAGACACTATCTAATTTCTCTTGCTATATCTTGGACTTCTGTATGTTGAACATTTGAAATTATGAGGGTGTGGCCTAAAAATGTCCTTGTCCCTGCTGCATTCCAAGTTTAGAGGAGTATGTGGGATATTATAATGTTATTGTGCTATGAGATTGACTCTTACGCTTTGTTTATGTTCAAAGACTCCCCTGAGCCCTTGTTCCCATTTTATACATCTTTTGTTATTATTTACTTAGCTTCCGCGACCAAGGATATGTTATTGATATGCTAAGAGGCTTTGGGTCCCTTTGGGTTCCCATTCGTCGTGTCACGTCTAGGCCATAGGCTTGGATCGTGACAATGGTATTGGAGTCATATTTTTATGGATTATTGTGCGTAGTTAGGTTCCGATATCGGCTTCTCACATACCCGTCTATTATCATCAGTGTAAATACTTACACTTATCATTGTTATTGTTAGGTGAGGTGAAGTTATTGTTGAGAGTAGATGTGCCGGTAGGAGCGGGTCTATTGGTGTACCTAGTTCATATTGTAGGTTGAGAACTCCTAAAGGGCAAGAATGCCAATTTTTTTAATTATGGTAAACATTGTAGTAGTGGATATTCTAATGACCCTCTAGGTCATATAAAGGTTCCACATATCTTGTATCGGTTAGAGCATTCTTATAGTGATCCCAAGTCATTTATGATTTGTTGGCACTGATAGTTCGATTGCCTAGTCATTTATTTAGAAGATATGCAAGTTTTTGTGTTAAAGGTTAGGGATACGTTTACTAGTAAAGTCTGAGTGAGCAGCCTTGAAAGAAAATTCTGACAGTTCTATCAGCTTTGAATGGGAAAATTAGGGTAGACAAATGTTTGTTCTGTGTATCAAGGTTTTCAAGATGGACTTGTGCCAAGTTTTGCAATTTTGCCTTTAGAAAATGGCCAATAGTTGACTACTATTTGGTAAACATGCCTAAATGGAAAATTTGACAGTGTGGTTACTTCAATACATTAAGTTTTGTGTTGAAGGACCTTTCATTTGGTTGCTAAGGTTTTTTCGTGCATTGGGCCCATTCGTGGAAATTGATGATAAATGAAATATGGTACTGGGACTTTTATTTAATCGAAATAATCTCATATGGGAATTCTAATTGTCCCATTGGATTTGAAATATCAAATTTGATATGATTACATAGATTGTTTGTGGAGATTATACTCTGAATGAGTCTCTGACACCCCGTGAAAGAATGAAAGATAGTTGATATCTGTTGCAGGCCCAATACATCACGAGCATAGAGGTGGACTGACATCCTAGGAGGCTGGCCATATGTGCTGCATGTAGACAAAGCCTGGGCTGTGTTTTTGGATCCATCGATTTTTGTGCTCTGTGTTTACGGGGCTAGGGTCAATGTTTACAAAGTAGTGGGCCATTGTACTCCACCTTCGTAGGGCTCCATCTGCATCCCTGAAGCTTTGGCCTATCATACTCTGCATTTGTGGAGCTTCTCCCATTCACAGAAGTATGTGAGTAGTGGTGCTATAGTTTAAAATTCTAGCTTTGGGGAAAACTTGAATGGAAAAATTCATTTACGCTAATTTCTTCGTCATGTATCAAATTATAGTAACTCAAAAGGCTAATTTGTGTATTTTTACAAGAGGAATGTTGTAGGATCATCAAAACTAATTTTGGCACGATGTTTGAGGTAAATTTTGCTATTACATATTCGAAGTACTTTATAAAAAATTTGACTTGTGATTTCTTATCTGTTGTTGTCGAATTTTGGTGAATTCTGGAACATTCCGTGTGTTTTCTTGAGGTTTACGCTGTGTGGTAATGTCAGAATTCATTGATTGAACTTCGTTTGAAATGAAAGTGCTTATGAACTTGTTGTTTGTATAAAGTTTTATATAAAGAAATGTTTTCCATTATTGAGTTGTTTTATAATGTTTTAGACCTTGGATTGGACTTGAATTTGAGATATATGCTTAGGAAAGCATGGAGATTGTTATATGGGTTTTGTTTTGAGATTTTGGTGTAGGCCCGCCTTTTGGCCCGAAACTTTCTTAAGTCTATTATCTATGAATTTAATGTTAAAATGACTGTGTTGATAGTGATTCTATTCTTGACAATTAGACAACATTCTGAGATAACCTATAGGGGAAAGCCCTAGCAAAGTGACCAATGATACATCTGATCGATGTCAAGGCTATGATCTTCCCTCTCCTAGCTAAATGGAATATGTAAATTTTGATTGGGGTTGACTGATGAGGGTGCAAGGAAAGGGTTTAAAGTCTTTACTTGTTGAGTATGATTACATTAGTTGTTAGTTGTAATTGTTTTAGCACCTATTATCTTGTTCTGGACACGTGTGACTAGCCTATTGATTTTTTATTGCATCATTGGTTATCTGGGATGATAAGGTGATCTCTTAACCTGTTGAAGTTCAGGTGGGAGTATGCAGAGTAGGTTAAAGTCCCAGCTAGTGGTTTTATCAGAAGTGTGGTTGTATGTGCACATTTAGTTCATGAACTCTAGCAAGGCTTGACACTGAAACCTCACACCTATCCACCCTTTATTGTGCGTTGGTGTATCTTTTGGGCTTATGGGGACCCAATTGGCATACAAGTTTAGATAATGGAGACTTACACCTATGTACATCACTATCCAACCACCTAGTCCTTAGTTACCATTATATTTCATTAACTTATGTGTCAAATCCTTATGGTTAGACACCTGTGGAGTTATATATTGATATTTTCCCTGCTTTATTTACTATTCTTACTCAGTCCATTTATGATGCCTATAGGGAACCTTATTGCTAGTACTCACCTTACATTTATTTTAGTTGTTTCGTGGTGCAGGTCCTAACATGAGGCAACAACAGTGACTCTTCCTGTAACAGCTATATTTCAAGGTTAGTGGTGAGCATTAGACATTCGTGGATCCTTGCAGTCTCCTATTTTTTTGTGTCTATCTTTTATTACTCGAGACTTGTCGTGCATATTATTTATGTTCTGTAGATGTATGTGGAGATGTGTTATGGTAAGTGTGTTGTGTCTTGTCTATAATAGTTCTGTACAGGTGACTTCTAGTCCAAAGAGGGAATATTTTGTTATGTCTATGCTTATACATATCCAATATCAGGTTGATCTTATATTATTGTTATGTTATACCCGTTACTAGCCGTTGCAGGTGTAGCACCTCCCACGCAACTCAGAATGTCTTTATGGCGTATTTCTTGAACATTGTAAAATTCATGCGTTATTTGGAAAATTTGACTTCATACTTTTTTTTAGGAGGCAAAATTTTGTACGAAGAGGGTAGCCTTCAATTCTTAGGTCAACCGGTACTGATTTTTTTTTTTGGGTGATTTGGGCACTTTCTAGATGGGTACGTGACCTTTCCGCATAGCGAACAGGGTCCTCTTTAGTGTAAAATGACCTGGAATCATTCTTAGACCAAAAGTAGAGGAAAATTGAACATCAGAAAGAATTATTTAGTGGTAGAACAAGTCTGCATCGCCGACTTGCTCCCTCCATCAAAAAAATATTCTGAAAAAATTTTCATATTTGAGTAAGGGCAAATGGGACATATCCCTATATCCATATATATAGGAATAGTTGAACAATCCACCATTTGGACAAAAAATCACTCCTAAAACTCCTAAAATGCTCTCTAAACTTTCCCAAATTCCTCCACCAAATCCTCTCAAGTTTTTAGGGTTCAAGGATCTTCCATTAAAGGATAAGCACCAAGGTGATGCAACAAGAATCTTCAAGTCTTCTTCCATATTTTCTCAAAGCTTCAAGATATGTGGGTCTTCATTCATGGTTTCTTTCACGCATGATACCCAACTCTCTCTTTTGATAAGATTTAATGTTTCAAGGTTTAAGAGTCCATGGGTACTTCCTATTATGCATTATGAATATGATTTAAGCTGAATTTTATCAAGTATGGTTATATTGTGCATGACTACCTTTTGGGGTTTGATATTTTGAATAGCTTATGATGCCTAAGCTATGCATGCTATGAATTCTTGAAAATCTATGAAAGCTGATGGATTTTTAATGAATTTTATGATACCTAATATGGGCGTCTTACTACAATGTTGGTGGTCTGGTTTAAATGATTTCCAAATGAATATGTTTTCCTCTACTCATGTCCTATGTATGAGGTCAACTCTTACTATATTTATGTATTATTAAAGACTCCCTTACTCCTTATCCCCCTTTTATGCTTGTTGAATGTTGTTGATGAGATGGAAGTCCTAAGTCCCTACTGTAGCCCATAGCGTGAGTCATACATACCGCCCTTTAGAATTTATTTGCTATTTGATCCATGCTAATATTCCTCCCTACAAAGTACCCATAGCTTGAGTCCGAAGTCCTATTTCCCCCTAGAAATGTGTGCTTGCTGCTTCCATTTTACTTCTACAACCAAGGATGTGCCATCTATGCTTAAGAGGCTTGTTTAGGTTTCCTTCGGGTACTCCATTTGTCATGTCTCACATAGGTAGCTTCCCTATGGTACCAGTTGTTGCTTCATTGAATTTTCTTCACTAATAGTTGCTACTTAGGTAGAGATAGTCTTCCATAAGAAATATTGAATAAAGAAAAGAAAATGGAGGGAAAATGTTGTCGCGAAAAAGAAGAAGAGATTTTGAAGTAAAAAAAGAAAAAGAAAAATTATAAGAAATAAGACTTTCCAAAAATGTAAAAAATGGTTTCAAGTTAGGAACCTAAGAAAAAGTGAGGAATCAAATGGTGTCATTGGGGGAATGGAGTGAGTAAAGAAAGCGGAACCATGAAAATTGTATGTAGAGTTAAAGGAGGGAGTAGACACTTGTACTAAAAGTTTATCCAACCCCACCCCAAGCCTATGCTAAAACCTAACAATGCCCATTGGGATTCCTATCCAAATGAAAATGAGTCACCATTGATTGAAAATAAGGACATGCCTATGAGTGAAAATATGCATGTCATTTCTCTTTTGGAAGAATTAGTATTGCTTAATCCTTGAAGAATTGAGCTTAACTTATGGTGATAGGTGTGTAAGGATCTTCTTGATTTTAAGGTCACATGGCTTTTCTTTTTGAGCATTGATTTTCAACCATGTTGACAGTTATGAACATAGTCTTTTATGGATACTTCTTAGACATCTTTTGAAGATTCAAAATTGCGGAAGTGGTTCGTGGAAGTTTTGTTGATCAACAATACATATGTTGCTTTTTTTGGACTTGTGTATAAGCATTGTGTGTTAATTGTTTGATGCTTAACTTGCTTGAGGGTAAGAGTAAGTCTGTCCACCATAAATTGGAAACTTTTCTCAAAGTCATATGACTATTAAAACTTCACCTTCTTACTTGAAAAGTAGGTCAACTTGGTCAAGGGCGATGCAATGGATGAAAATCCCTCAACAAACCTTATATAGTAGCCCTAAATCTAGAAAACTTCAACTATTTGATTGAGTCAAAGGTCTAAACCAATTCGTAATCACCTCTACTTTCTTAGGGTTGACCATACTATAATCACCATAAACAATATGACCTATAAACACTACTAACCTTAACAAAAACTCATGCTTACTAAATTTTGAAAATAGTGGACAATCTCCTATGGTTTGCAATATAATTCTCAAGTGACTTATATGATTCTCCTTGCTTTGGGAGTAAACCAATTTGTCATCAATAAAGACCACCACAACTATGTAAGTATGGTTAGAACAACCAATTCATCAAGACCACGAATATTGTGGGAGCATTAGCTAACCCAAATAACATAACAAAAAAACTCAAAAAATGGTTGTACCTTATACTAAATGTCATCTTAGGGATATTGTACTCCCTTAATCAATTGGTAATAACTAGATCAATGATCGACCATAGAAAAGTAACTTGCACTCTGTAGTTGGTCTAATAAATAATCAATTCGCAAAATAAGAGAATTGTTCTTTATGGTAACCTTATTCAATTACCAATAGTCTATATGTGTAGCACCTCTCACAAAACATAGAAATGTCATTACAGTGTATTTCCCGAATATCTTAAAATTTGTGAATAATTTGAAAAATTCAACTTCATTCTTTTTTAGGAGACAAAATTATAAATGAAAAGAATTGCCTTCAATTTTTAGGTAACACATATCAAAAAATTATTTTTCGGGTTATTTGGGCCTAACATAGAAAAGTGTGCAACCAAGCTGCATCGCCCACTTGTTCCCCCATATTAGAAAAGTGGCCTAAACCCATTCATAGACAAAAATAGGAGAAAATTGGACTTCATGCAAAAAGGACATGACAGGGGACAAGTCTATGCTGCCCTTTGGTTACTCTACTATGCAAATTATTCTAAACTTTCTCCAAATCAAGTGAGGGGAAATTGGGCATAAGCCAGTCCCCTTATAGACATGATTCCCAATTATTCCACCACTTTATCCTTGATTCACTAAAGATATCTATCAAAAAATGCTCTCAATCCACGCCAAGTTCCTCATTCAATTCAAAGATTCTCAAGAGATTTCACTGGGGTTCAAGAATTCAAGTGAATCGTTCAAGTCTCCTTCATTTAATTTCAATGGTCAAGGTATGTGTTATCAATGTGATCTAAGTTTTATTTTACCAAGTAATGATTGATTATTCATGAAACCTATTGAGGGTTTATTCCATGAGTTCATTTATGATTACTAAAGCTTTGCATGATATAAAACTATGAGAATTATGAAAGATTATGGATTTTAAGATATATTTCATTACACCACTAAGGGTTTTACTATTATGTTGGTGATTTATCTTGAATGCTTTTCTAATAATCATGTTTATTTTATTCTTGTATTTCATGATTTTAAGTGAAATTGCATACACCCAACATTTTTTGACAAGATTACATGATATGGTTTCTTATATAGTTGAATGATTATTGCAAATATGTAAGACAAGTATGTTATGATAAATTATGGGCTCCTAAGAGCGTATGAACTCACGAAAAGTTCCTATGATAGATTAACAAGATTTTGAGCCCTTATGTTATATTCCCACACTCTTGTGAATTAATAATGCTCACTTGAAGGAATTATGTATGTTCTACCCTCATGTGCAAGCAAATCCACACTTGAAGGTGTCATTTATATGAGTGAGGTACTCCTACCATGTTGACATGTTTTTTACACGTTATTCAAATTGTGATTAGACTTATAATTATATCAAATGTTCTGTGAGGCTAGACATAGCACTGAATGAGGTTTAATGTTAGGGCTCAAGCCAAGTGGTCCTTATGTTTAGTGTTAGTCTCATAACTATGTGCCACCATAGGTATATATTATTTCCCTAAATAAGCTTTTAATAGTGGATCCAACAGGTAATGTTACTCACTATGGTGGGTATGGTTTACCATGGCAAATGGACCCTCTTTTATTGGTGTGGAGGAAACATGAGGATTCCATGTGGTAACTTGCATGGTCTTACATGTTGATTAATGTCTCCTCCCACATATGTATGTTATGTTATGCATGTTTGACTATTTCTATGTATGTTTTAGCTTAAGCATTGATCATACATGTCATATTGAGCTTATATTCATTGTATATGATTATGCATCTTAATTATTTTTGGCTTAGGATTCGTTGTTGCATTGCACCCCACATACTTAGTACATTCCAAGTACTAATGCATACTTTTTGCCTACATGATTTAACCATATAGGGCTCAGAGAACATATTCATCCACCTCCTAGTGGCTAGTACATTGGATTGAAGATTTGATATTGGTGAGCCTCCATTTCGAGGACAATATTCATTTTTATTTCATGCTATGTTGAAGACTCATTTATTTTTTAACATTTAGTTTTTAGGGTCAGCCAGTGGGATTTCTTAAGCCCCATTTCACTCATGTTAGTGGTTTTGTCAGATAGATATATGTGATGATCTTGGCTCTTATGAAGTCTATGTATTTATAAAGATTTTCTTAGACTCTCCCACTTTATTGTATTGTTGAATTTGATGGCATGTGATAGATGTCCTAAGCCCCTATTAGCCCCATATTATGATCATACTTACCCTATTTATAGTCTTTACTTGTATGTGATTGTGGAAATTCTTATTCCCTTAACATCCCCATAGCGTGAGTCCAAAGCCCCAATTCCCTTAGAATTAATTGCTTGTTGCTTGTGTTTGCTTCCATAAGCAAGGATGTGCTTACTTATGCTTAGAGTCTTGTTTGGGGTTTCTTCGGGTTCCCCATTCGCCGTGTCACATATAGACCCTTGTCTTGGGTTGTTATAAGCTTGGTATGAGAGCAATTGGTTGATGAATGGTCTTCAGAAATCCAATACACTATGCTAAGTAGAGTCTTATTCATGGTTGTGAAGCACACCACAATTATGGAGGCTTTGATGCATTTTAGGAAATGATTCATTTCTTCAGAATCTATGTTTTGCTTTAGTAGTAGATATAGAACTTCTATGTCTAATGCTTAGTCTTTTGTGCTTCTAGATCATGCCACATAGATGAATGGTAAAAAGAGCTCCTACTCTCGATGGTGGTTTAGGCACATCGACTCCATATGCTCCCAAAGAAAAAGAAGGGGTCACTCATGTAGAATAAGAAAATTTTGTTACTTTATTGGCAAGGGTCATGGCAAACCAAGTCAAGCTTCTCATTCTGCCACTCCGGCCCCAAGAGTGACATTCTTCACATGGATGAACCCGCTAAAGTTTCATAACTCCAAAGTAGGATAAGACAACCAAGAATTTATTGATGAGGCGTACCAAGTTCCTGATATCATGAGGGTGAGCTGAAAATAGAAAGCATAACTTGTGGCCTATCAATTCAAAGGCGCTGCTCAAATTTGATTTGCTCAATGGAAGATGAAGAGTGAGATGATGAGCCTATTCTATAGGATGAATTCAAAGCCCTCTTACTCAACTAATTCTTTCCTATTGAATAAGAGTGGAGATGATGGCATTTTTTGAATCTGAAAAAGGCTGTATGCGTGTGAGGGATTATTCCCTAAAGTTTAACAATGTCTTAATATATGCCCCTTACTTCGTTGCTGACTGTAGGACGAGGATGAATAAGTTTGTGTCGTGAATGTCTGACTTGGTTAATCAAGAATGTCATACCGCTACGCTTGTTGGTGATAGGACTTGTCTTGGCTCATGACTTATGCAGAACAACATGAAGTGGAGAAGCTTAAAAAAGGGTGGAGTGGGAGTCCAAGAGTGCTTGTTATGATAGTGGAATTCAAGGTACTAGAGGTGGTCATTTCCAATAAGGCAAACAAATTTCAAAGCTAAGGGTCAACAAATGCTCAAAACTAAAGGTTCTACAATGATAGGGTGCCTAACCCTAAAGTTCATGGTGGAAATGTTAGACCAACTCTTCCTAGGTTCCCAAAATGTGCAAGACATCCTGCTGGTAAATCCTTAAGAGATTCAAATGATTGCTTCAGCTGTGGAAAAGTAGGCAACAAACTTGTTGATTATACTTATAGTCAAAATAAAGGAAGTAATTTTCATCCTTAAGGAAATGGCGCTTATGGATTTCAAAAGGCACAAGGTGGCCAACAAGGAGGTGCTCCTCGACACAACCGGTTTAACACTCTTCAAGGGTGAGAAGGAGTGGAGTGACTTTTGGTTGAAAGAAGTGGAATTTCTAGGGCATGTGGTGTCGGGGGAAGGAACAAAAGCGGATCCTAAAAAGATGAAAGTAGTGATAAATTGGCCAAGGCCCTTTACTCCAATGAATATTAGAAGTTTCGTGAGCTTATCGCAGTACTACTGAAGATTTGCTTAGGGTTTCTCTTCAATTTATTCTCCTTTTACAAAGTTGACACAAAAGAAGGCAAAATTTGTTTGGACTGATAAATTTGAAAGGAATTTTCAAACTTTAAATGATAAGCCTACATCCTCTCCTATTTTGGCTTTAATAGAAGGGTTTGTTGTGTATTATGATACTTCTAGATTTTTTTTAGGGTGTGCATTGATGCAAAGTGGCAAAGTCATAGCCTATGCTTCTAGGAAATTAAAGGTGCATGAGTGTAATTATCCAACCCATGTTCTTGAGCTAGTGGCCGTCATACTTGCTTTGAAAATACTTCATCATTATTTTTATGGGATTCATGTAGATGTCTTCATTAACCACAAAAGTATCCAATGTATATTCACACAAAGGGATCTTAATTTGAGGAAAAGAAGATTGATGGAACTCCTTAAAGAACATTACATTAGCGTGAATTATCATCCTGCCAAGGCTAATACTGTGGGGTATGCTTTAAGTAAAGTGTCCATGGAAATTATAGTTCAGATTGATGATGGTAAGAAGGAATTGGAAAGAGAAGTTCACCGGTTGGCTATATTGGGGGTTAGATTGAATGGAGTTCAAAATGGAGGTGTAGTACCTTTTGATTGTTCCAAATCTTCTGTGATTGAAGTGGTAAAATATGAAGAAGACCTTGACCCCTCTATTTTAGAATTGAAAGCAATGCTGAAAGATGGTAAGATGAAGATTTTCTCCTGTGGGGGAGATGGTCTATACCATGGTAGGTTGTGTGTACCAAATGTTGATGGATTGAAAGACTTGATCTTAAAAGAGGCACATAATTCTTCAAATTTTATTCACCCATTTCTACAAAGATGTATAGGGATTTAGGAAAATATATTGGTGGGGTGGTATGAAAAGACATATTGTAATGGTTGTACCAAGTAGTCTAAGTTTCTTACAAGACAAAGCCAAACATCAAAGGAAAGGTGACCCTTGCAAATGATATTATTCTTACCTGAAAGTAGGAATAGATCATCATGAATTTTGTTATTGCCTCACCAAACACTAAAATCCATTTTGATTCTATATGAGTATTGTTTATAGGATGAATTGACTCATTTCCTACCATTAAAATGACCTATGATTTCAAAGATTATGCAAGATTGTACATCCATTAGTTGGTTACACTGCATGGGATTCCATTGTCAATTATTTTGGATCATAGTTGTCAATTTGCTTCACACTTTGGGAGGCCTTTCAAAAGAGGCCTTAGCACAACCTTTCATCAATAAATGAATTGTCAATCCAAAATAACCATTCAATATCTTGCAAATATGCTTAGGGCTTGGTTTTGGAATTTAAAGGTAGTTGGGATGAGTATGTTCCACTTATTGAGTTTGCTTACAGAAACAACTATCACTTTAGAATCTGAATGGCTCCCTTTGAAGGTCTATACGCTAGATGTTGTAGATACCTGGTTAGATTGTTTGAAGTAGGAAAAATGATTTTGTCAGGAGCTAATTTTCTTATGGAAGCTTTGTAAAAGGTGATGGCGATAAGAGAAAGAATGAAGATAGCTCGTCCTACTCTGATATGAGGAGAAGGGATCCTGAATTTAGTGTTGATGATTGGGTGTATTTGAAGGTCTCAAAGATGAAGGCTGTAGTTTTGTTTTGTAAGAAGGTAAAGTTAAGCCCACAGTTTGTAGGGTCTTATATATTTTTTAGGAGAGTTGATATGGTTGCCTATGAGTTGGAGATGCCGATGGAGATCAGTATGGTTCATCCGGTCTTTCATGTATCAGTGTTGAGGAAGTGTGCAAGTAATCCAAACAGTATTGTGCATACTAATATTTTTTGTATTGAGATGATTTTGGCATACAAAGACGTTTCGGTTGAGATATTGGATAGACGAGTGAAGAGGTTGAGAAACAAAGATTTAGCTGATATCCGCCAAGCTACACCTCCGGTTTGAAGGCTAAAGCGGTCGTTGGAGCGATATATAACCTAATCAAGGTTTGAATCGATCCCAAAGGGAATACGGTAGACATATAAAAATTTCAAGAAATTCGGGTGGATTAACATCCTTATTTCCCCGGGGGGGGGGGGGGGGGCTCCTAAGACCGGAAGAGCGTCGGGGAGGGAAAGAGTGTCCAGGGCCGTGTAAGTCTCGGTGGGCCCCGTACCATTAAAAAACGAAGA